>JAVYIG010002641.1:162500-235576 GCA_035222895.1 Strongylocentrotus droebachiensis | reverse complement strand
CTTTAGTGGAGTCATGAATATTCATTATTCCCTACGTCACAGACGTGCGGCGTGCGTACTTTGTCATATATACACATGTACTAGTACACGAGTACGTTCGTAAGTATACCTACATTGTACATGTACTTTGCTGCAGAATGAAGAGAATCACTATTTAAAGGACGAATTACTCCATGAAGCCAAGTACGAACAGAGAATTGAAAGCAACTACACTCCCTAATCTAGCTATTTTTGTAATAACATATAGTTAATTTTTTCATAATAGTTTATTCTTTCAAGGCTACATACTGAGGAACTTTCAAAAGATGATATCGTAGAAAAATGAAAAAAAAAACAAAAACATGTGCACCCAGCAGTTCAATGCAGTTCCTAAACCTACATACTACCACTACCAAATTAATATTACTTGCATGTTGCTTAAATAGTACGATAGTTCACAGCCACAGTATTTAGTAAATTAATAGGTGTTTCGTGTATTTTATAACTGGTAAGTTGCTCGATAACATCACTCAGTATGATTTGATTCGATATATAGCTTCCCAGGTGTTTGTATTGCTGTTGAAGCATTTCATTCACCTGCTATCATTCTTTGTACTCCAATTGCCAGAACGCAAATTTCGTTTTGGTTTTATAGTTTCATCGGAGCCCTTTATCAACTATAATGTATTAACATTTATGAATGCTTCCTCCTCAGGTGTTTGTGGTGTTTATGCATTTCATTCACCTTTTATTATTCTTTGTACTCCAATTTTTAGAATACAAAATGCATTTTGGTTTTATATTTTCATGCAATAAGTAAGTCAATAAAAGAGTATGTTCTGCACAATAAAAACAATGTGTGTCCCTATTGTACAATGTAATGTGTCCCCTCATTTTGTAATAGTTAATTTACCCATTCACATAATGTAACTACCTGTCCGATGAAGCCAATGGCCTGTGACCCCTGAGCACTCAACACCGTGTGGGAGTCAGTTTGTGATCAAATTCTTTTATGAGACAAATACAAGCAAACGTTTCCATATGAGTAGGCATTTAATTTCAGTCAGATGAGCATATTTTGAAACTTTAAGTGTGACACTGGCAGATCACTAATTGGCGTGGGGTCCAGGGGGCGGAGCCCCTGAAAGCTCAGGGGTTTTAGGCAATAAATTACGGTCAGATGAGCATCCATGCAGGGGCCCGCATTAGGGCCATCGGTTAAGTCTAGGGGCAGAGTCCCCGGAATCTAAGGGGATTTAGGCGTTTAATTACGGTCAAATGAGCATATTTTGATACCTTTTTTGTGAGACTGGCATGACCCTAATTAGCGTGGGGTCCAGGGGGCGGAGCTCCCAGAAGCTCAGGAGCTCAAGACATTTTTTACCGGTCCGATAAGCATTAAGGGGCCCACCTTAAGGCCCCTGGTTGGGTCGAGGGGTGGAGCCCCCAGAAAATCAGCGGTTTTAGGCATTTAATTACGGCCAGATGAACAAATTTTGATACCTTTGTGACACTGGCAGGTTACTTATTGGAGTGGGGTCCAGGGGGCAAAGCCCCCAGAAGATCAGAGGTTTTAGGCATTAAATTACCGGAAGATGAGCATCCAAGGGCCCGCCTTAGGGCCCTAGGTGGAATTCAGGGGGCAGAGCCTCCGAAGGCTCAGGGGTATTAGGCATTTAATCACGGTCAGATGAGTATATTTTGATACCTCATTATTTTGGGAATCTCGCAGGTCACTATTCTTTCTTTCATTCTCCCTTTCTTTCCATTTCTCTTTAATATACTTTTTCAAAAAAGAGTGGGGGGAGCTCGAGGCCTCCGAGCCCCGCTGTTTCGCGGGTCCTGACATGAAGGCCTTTAAATAAGCATATTTTTTGCCTGACTGTAAATTTAGGAATTTGTCATTTTCCAACAAACGGATGCCTTAAAAAGTATAATTTACTAAAAAGTGAGGAAAAATCTCGGAAAAATATGTCATTTATAAACACCGGTAAATCACCGGTATCGCAGTAAGCAGGGCTCCCACTTAGCCGAGTTGCAAACTCGAGTTGTGGCGAGCCATGTTTTAATTATATGGGGGGGGGGGACTAGGGGGCAGTTGCCACATCAGTACGCTAGTGCCCCCTTCCCCCCCCCCCCGATCTACACTCTGTTGGCGGGACAAAATCGCAACTGATCTCCCCTACCTTCTTCTTTCTCTTTGTTTTTCTTTCCCTTTCTCTCCTCTTTCTCTTTCCCTTCCATTCCTTCTCTCTCGTTTGGGTTTGCTTGGGGGGGGGGCAAGGGCCTTTTGCCCCCCCCCCCCGCTGATCCACTCGTTGTTGGCGAGATTAATCGCAACTGATCTCCCCTTCTTTTCACCCTTCTCTTTTTTTTTCTTTCTCTTTTTTTGTTCCCTTTTAGCTCTCCTCTTTACCTGTACCACACTGTAAAAAACAATTTGTTCATTGGTAATTTTTATGTATTTTTTCCATGTAGAATTTACTTGAAAACATTAGTTTTGCCACTTACGCACTAAATTTAAGTCTTGCTAACTCAAACTTTCAATTTAGTAGAACATACGTGGAATATTTAAGTAGAATCAAATACATAAGAATTTTAAGTAATTTCAGCTTGTATTAATTTAGTAATTTTAACTCAAAATCAGAAATTATACGTATTACTCAAACAATTTATGTTGATTATTCTTATCTTTTTAAAGTAAGGACCGATGCAGTGCGTAATAGAAATATTTACATAATTTATGAATATTCATTAAGACCAAATTAAACTCTTTTTTAAATAAAACAATTCTTTTTTGTGGTTGAATGACAATTTAAGGACTTTAAAACATTTACTAATTCATTTAACCCTCAGCAAAGGAAGGAAGCGATGGAGAGCGGAATTTGTTACCGTAAAGCATTATGGAACGGTGGCGTCCCCTGTACTATTATGTCTTTTTAAAAGTATATTTTTCTGTTAAGCTTATAATATTATTTAGAGACATCTCAATGATCTAGCTAATATTTCCCCCGCTCCAGTGGTGCAAATCTTGCCCCCCCCCCTCCTTCGACTGAGAGTCAAACTTGTGAAAATTTACTTTGGTGACAAAACGATATATTTTACAAGAAAACCACTTAAGTCCCCCCCCCCCCCCCCCCGAAAAAAATATAAATGTCCGACATCTGAATGTCCGAGTCATCGGTTAAATGGGGCTGGTGTTGGTTTGTTTTAGACTATATAGCCTTTAGATAGTTTCATTAATGATATATATATCATATAAAATCAGACTTAGTGATGTTATCGAGCAACTTACCAGTATTAAATATCCATTTTCCTAAATAACCCGTGAAACCTTGGTCTTTTGACACACAAAAGAAGATTACTAAATTTGGCGCATGGTTCAATGGTATTAGCACTCGGTTTAATGGTGCAGGACTGGTTTGTTTGAGCCTAAAAAGCCTTTAGATGGTTTCATTAATGAGATATATATGGAATCAAATCATATACTGACCGATTTTATCGAACATTATAGTATCACATTTCCATTTTTCCTAAATAAACCAGTGAAACCTCGGTCTTTCGATACACAAAAGAAGATTACTAAATTTGGCGCATGGTTTAATGGTGTTGGCACTCGGTTTAATGGTGTTGGTTTGTTTGAGACTTTATAGCCTTGGTATGGTTTCATTAATGAGATATATATGGAATCAAATCATATACTGACCGATTTTATCGAACATTATAGTATCACATTTCCATTTTTCCTAAATAAACCAGTGAAACCTCGGTCTTTCGATACACAAAAGAAGATTACTAAATTTGGCGCATGGTTTAATGGTGTTGGCACTCGGTTTAATGGTGTTGGTTTGTTTGAGACTTTATAGCCTTGGTATGGTTTCATTAATGAGATATATCTCGGATCAAATCATATACTGAGTGATGTAATCGAACATTATAGTATTACAAATGTCATTTTCCTAAATATACCCGGGAAACCTCGGTCTTTCGACACACAAAAGAAGATTACTAAATTTGGGGCATGGTTTAATGGTGTTGGCACTCGGTTTAATGGTGATGGTTCGTTTGAGACTAGAATGCCTTTGCATTGTTTCATTAATGAAATATAATATTATATCGAATCAAAATGAGACTAAGTGATATTATCGAGCATCTTACCAGTATTAAATTTCCATTTTCCTAGATAAACCCGGGAAACCTCGGTCTTTCGATACACAAAAGAAGATTACTAAATTTGGCGCATGGTTTAATGGTGCTGGCACTCGGTTTAATGGTGTAGGTATGTTTGAGACTTTATAGCCTTTACAGTCATGGTTGCATTAATGAGATATATATCGAATCAAATCATACTGAGTGATGTTATCGAGCAACTTACCAGTTATAAAATACACGAAACACCTATTAATTTACTAAATACTGTGGCTGTGAACTATCGTACTATTTAAGCAACATGCAAGTAATATTAATTTGGTAGTGGTAGTATGTAGGTTTAGGAACTGCATTGAACTGCTGGGTGCACATGTTTTTGTTTTTTTTTTCATTTTTCTACGATATCATCTTTTGAAAGTTCCTCAGTATGTAGCCTTGAAAGAATAAACTATTATGAAAAAATTAACTATATGTTATTACAAAAATAGCTAGATTAGGGAGTGTAGTTGCTTTCAATTCTCTGTTCGTACTTGGCTTCATGGAGTAATTCGTCCTTTAAATAGTGATTCTCTTCATTCTGCAGCAAAGTACATGTACAATGTAGGTATACTTACGAACGTACTCGTGTACTAGTACATGTGTATATGACAAAGTACGCACGCCGCACGTCTGTGACGTAGGGAATAATGAATATTCATGACTCCACTAAAGCTCGTGCCAATATATGCTACCGACCGCCTTGGGGGCGACCTGACCAGACACCGCTCTACCGACTGAGCTAAACTAATATGCAATATTCAATACAATTCAATTCAGAACTTTATTTCAGACTCAGCTGCACAAGGCAGTGGTCCAGGCGCGGATCTACGGGGGGGGTTTAGGGGGTTTAAACCCCCCCCTTGGGCGGCCCAAAAAAAAAAAAAAAAAAAAAAAAAAAGGGAAAAAAAGAAAGAAAAAAAGAAAAAAAGAAAGAAAAAAGAACGCACGCTGGAGAGAAACCCTTTCAAGTGCAAATATTGTGAGAAGATATTCAACTCATCTGGTAACTTAACCAAACACATGATAACTCTGGATATAACTGTGTATTAAACTGTTACTTGATTTAAAAAGACGTTATCATGCACTGCTTTTTATGGTCTCCATTGTGTTAATAGATGCCAGGAAAACATCACTTACGGGGTTCAAATAAACACCCCAAAAAAAATCGGCTCGCCGCTTCGCGGCTCGTGGACGATGCTCCGCATCGTCATTATTTTGGTCAAACCCCCCCCTTAGCAAAAAGCTAGATCCGCCCCTGACATATGTTACATATAGATAGGGATAATAGCGGAGTATGAACATGATGAGTATAATAACAACAAATCGTACAGATACTAAAGAATATAACAAACTAAAACTATACTACGTATATACAATGTAACTGTAACATGTAACATGTAACATGTTTGTTTATACTAAATACAACAACTGAAATAATGATGGAGCTTCGCACTTAGCACTCAAAGAGATAAGAGAGAGAGAGAGAGATAGAGAGAGAAAAGAGAAATAGAAATAGCACCCCCCCCCCCCTCCCCTCGTAACCCCAGGGGCTGCCATTGGAATTTCGCCTCTGACCTATTTCATCCATCTTTTTACGCGAAACCTGTTCCTGTAAACTTTTAAATAATTATGTATGCATAAATAGGAGTAGAGAAAAGGTCTGCAAACAAGACTAAGTACCTGTAGACGAATTTGTTGTAATGCGCATGCGCATGGAAGCCATATGTGAAGTTGTTATGGGAAACTCGTGCAAACAACTTGTGGATTCATGATTCCATTCTGCAACCAACGAAGGACGAGTAGATCTTCCTTGTAAAGAGGCACCAAATTGAACACCAGTAAAACCGAATAAGAGGTACGTTTCAAACGCATTTTCATTTCATGTATAAATAGACGTTATATTCATACAAATTCATTAAATCAATTAAATTAAAGTCAGAAGAAATGACTTATAAAGATACGTCGACTAATGCAGATACCCAAACAACTTCAACAAGCGCCTGCCCCAACGGAGAGGCCGCCGCACCGGCAGCGCACCGGCGCGGCGCCGGGGCAGCTTTTGCCTTTTTTTAGGGACCATAAACCGACGGCCGACACGATTTGTCAGCTTCATATTACTTTTCAGAATTATGGTCCCAAAAATTGAATATAGGCCTAGGGTAGCGCGCCCGGTATTCGGTCAATTCCCAGTATTCGGTCAGACAGCCGTTTCAACAGCTGTAACAATTTAAAAAATAATTAATGAGCCGCGAAACTTGCACAAATCAGGCAGCTGAACAACTTTTCTTAACTCTCAAAATTAAATCAGATGTAGGGCCCCGGAAAGATCTCCAACTTAGCTCGAAATTGGTCAGTGTCGCACCACTTTCTGCACTTCCGCGTTCTGTTAGCACATGCGCTAACATGCATAGCCATATGTAGAAGTCTATTGCGAAACAACTTCGTGTGCTATCGCAATGAATTTAGTATGTGTGTGAAGAGGAGCTCTTCCGTGTTCGCTCCATCGCAGCGAATTTGCAAATGACGCACTTGCCGATGTGCAAGAGGTATTTATACGATACCCTTGCCATGCGGTATCGCTCGTCCAGTATTCGGTCAACGCATTGACAATCAGTGCTTTATCGCGCAATTGTGTGAAAATAGCGCGCAAATACGCTTCGCTCCTTTGCAACGGAGATTCCACGCACAAATCGCGTGACCGAATTCTAGTCGGCGCGACCGAATTCTGGGCAGAAAAATGCTCCGTCTTCTTTCGGAAATATTTTTCTTATCATCATTCTTTATTTTAAGTGACTATTAAATCCTGTTAGAGGAATATTTTTCTGTTCTTTTGATGGGTAGATTGCAAAATAAAAGAGGTAAGAATTCAAAATATTAGTGATTTCCCCTTAAGTGACCGAATACTGGGCACTCTACCCTACGTCAAGTTATCTTCAATGTTTATTTGAAAACTTTGTATCAAATTGGCAATATGAATATTCATTTGGGGGTATAGAAACCTTCCTTTCCATATTTTTACCTGTTTTTGATTGGTTCGATTGTAAAGAGTGCAGAGCTACCAAGTGTCACGCATTAGGCGTGACGTCACGCATTTGGAGGGTCTGAAAACGGCTCTCACGCATGGCACGCGCGCTAGATTAAAAAAAAACGCCATAGACTCTACCTCCTATAGATCTACGTGTGTTAGATCTATAGTCTACCCTCGCACGCGCGCTCGCGCGCCGAAAAATGAAAATGTCACGCATTGCCGATCTTTTACCTTGGCGTCTCTGAGAGTGAGGTAATTCTATTAGAATTAGCATAATGTTTTGATCACCTTTGTTTTTTAATTGTTTATGAGTGACGTCATAGCAGATATGGCACCGCACACAGAGCGCACGTAATCGAGTCTATGAGAAACATACGTGTGCGCAGTGAAGCCATCTTTTTGGTGGACGACCTCTTGGTCGATTTCCTGTGATGTTTCCTTCAACAGTAATTTTTGTTAACAGAAGGGAAAGCTGAATGGAGTGACACTGCCAGTGACTGAGGGCCGAGACTGAGGGCCGAGACTGTGGGCCGAGACTGAGAGTGTTTATTTATTATCTTTTTCAATTTTAACAGAATATTTCATAATCTTAATTTGCCAATTTGCAGTCTGGGCAAGCCTGTGATGATGCCATCTGGTGTTGTGCCTGTGGCAAAATAAAAATAAAAAATTGAAATCCAACAAGTGACTTTAATTAATTTCACATTGATTTTAACATCAATGGACATGGCATATGATATTAGTTTTTATTTTGGTTTGAATGGTGATTTCTGACTCTTAAAATTAAAAGATACCTTTACTTGATACAACTCTAATGTAATTGTCTTTTTTGATCATCATTGACTTGTTCATTCTTTAAATTGGTTATTTTGTTAAAAATCTTAACAAAATAAATTCTCTATTTATTAGCTAATTTCCAAACTGCAGCCTCACAAAGTCAAGCTATTTTTCACCAAATTCATACTTTTGCCTAATGTGTGTACAAGCATATCCTAAATCTGTACACATTTAAGAGTTACACAATCTATCAAAGTCTAAAAAGATTACAATCCAAGTTGATATTCAGTCCTGTACTAGTGATATATAATAGCCCATTGATATGTTGCTAATGAAATATTTATTTCGTTTCCTCTTGTATTTTTAGGAAGAGACTAAAGCTTCAGATCAAGAGAGCAGTCAACATGCCTGAATCTTATGGTGCAGCTGAAGCTGTGGAGGACCACATCAGGACTTTCGTTCTCTCAAAAAGTGTCCGAGTCGCAGAGTTCTTCAAAGATTTTGACAGCTTGAGATCTGGCTTTGTAACACGTAAGTCTCCATTAATATAATTTGCATTTTATTTGTGTTCAAAAAGGTTAGTACTATTTGAAATTCATATCTAGTAAATGATTTGTGAACAAAATATAGATAATGAGCAATACAAAACAGGGAAACATGATTGGAAATTGTACTTTATCTTAAACATAAAAGAAAGAATGAAATAAATTCATTACAATAACATATATGCCATGTCTATACAATTTTCTTATGTAAATTCTTAAAATTTCATCATTTATTAAATAATTGTCCTATTTTTTAAAACACAAATATAGGGGGTCAATTCCGAAGATGTCTTGACCAAGGATTCAACCTTGACCTCCAAGAAGACGTTCAGGCAGCGCTCATTGCTAAATATGAATCAAGAAAGGATGGCGCTGATCTGGTCAACTATCAGAGATTTGCAGATGTCATTGAGAGAAGTAAGTTTATCTATAATAGAGTAAAGCCTGCAGGAAGAGTTATTGAAAAGAAAACATCATACCGGGTATTGTTATTTTTTGTTTGTACATTCTAAGATTCATTTCAGTCTTGTTAAGCCTCCCCAAATAGGAAACCTAATGGAGCACAGAAAAGAGATCTCTCATAGTGTTACTTGAAATTAGAAGTAAATGTTTCTTCGTTAGCTGAATGTTAATGATATTAATTTATGAATTATGTAATTTTTGCTTGATAAAGTATATTCTCTTTAAACCTGGTATGATTTGATTTTAGTTTATAACACACATTTTCCAGGTCAGGCATAGCATACAATGGGTTTATAAAATCAAAAAGAAATTGCAGATTTTGTTAGGGGTTGGTAGTAAACACTTTTTTTTCCTTTTCTAATTCAAATCTGTTTTTTGTTTTGTTACAGCATTCCAACCAGATAAACTCCAGGAAAGACCAGAGACACAGATTATCAAGGCACCAGAAATGTAAGGTTTTTTTTCCCACCTCACTTTGAAATATTTAATTCTTTACTGAATATGGTCAATTAATGGGACAAATAGTAGACTGCCATATTTAACTTCTTTCACACATACATTGCAAATATAAATGTACTATATACTCCAAACAATGTTGCAGTGTGGGGTTTCAATTAGTACTAGTTTCAATCCATAATAAGTAAAGAGTAAGAAATGGAATGTGTTAACTTATCAAGTACTATTAAGTTTTAATCGTATAGGGGCCGGGAGAGAGTGATCTGTAAAGATTATCAAACAATCAAACAATCAAACAATACTAGATCAGTGCAATATTTACAAATTGAAAGGACTTTGTTTATTGTCTATTCAGAACCAGAACATGTCCACAATGCAACAGTGATGTGAGAGCCTAAATTTTGTTCAGTCTCCTTGTTCTCATGTCAAAATGTTGTATTCCTTCCAGTTCATATAAAGTACAGTCAAACCTGTCTATAGTAACCACCCAAGGGAAACACAAAAAGTGGCCTTTGTCGACAGGTGGTCTTTGTAGACAGGTTCCTTTAGTACATGATTCAATGAGAAACCATTTTCAAGGGAAACAAAAGATGTGGCCCTTGTAGACAGGTGGTCTTTGTAGTCAGGTGGTCACTAAAGCAGGTTTGACTGCATGTAGATCATTATTTCTAAGATATGTTTCTTTGTTGTGTCTGCTGTTTATACTGTGTTTGTTAACTCAATACTGGAGATGATAACTTTTCTAATTATGCGACAACCAATTACACTTCCATGACAGTCTTGGAACATCCCGAACGATCAGACCTCTGAGTCCTGCTTCACAGAGCCGCATCACGGCCATGATTCAACATATCGCTCCCTATTACAAGTACCATGAGATAACCATTCGAAGCTCCTATGAAGATTTTGACAAGCACAACAAAGGCATCATCACAGAACCTCAGGTATAGTAGAACATTGAATGAACAACAAAAATAGGAACAACATCATTTGAACATTTATTTATCCTAATTTGACAGGCTTTGAAGACCTAGGGCAACCTCGGGTGCAGATGTATGTGTATACCTTCTTGAGTTAATTTAACACAATTTTGACGTTGAAAAAAAAAAAATTCTCACATGCTGTAAAAATATTTTACTGTGTGGTGTGCCATGCATGTCTGGAGCCTGTAGATACCAGCATTATTTCCATTTGACATTTTCATTTAATATATTGCATACAATATCAAATATATATTGTGATCTGTACTGCCACAGCACTTGAAGAGTTAAAGAATCAAATTTGTTATCTAACCCCCTCTCTCTTCCTTTCATCGTCACAGTTCTTTCGTAGCTTTCCCTACCCTCCTGGTATAAATGAGGATGATGTGAAGCTCCTGGCCAAACGCTATCGTGACCCGAGCAAAGAAGGCATCTGTAACTATCTCAACTTTCACAACGATGTGGAGAAGGCAAAAGATGGAATGGTGGAGAAGCTCTTTGAGGGCAAACCTCCTGCAACATACAACATTCCTAAAGAGGTATACAGTGTTTAGTAGTTGAAATCTGTTTGTGTCTTTTACCTGAAATCCCTGCATTCAGAGAGAGGAAAGAAACTGAGAATGGGGAGGAGTTTAGATCAGGAGAAAGTTCAGAAGTCCCTTCCCCCTCAAAAAAGAAAAAGAAAAAAGAAGTAAAGTGATAACAACAAATACCGTGAACTACGTGAGGGAAACTTATTTTAATAAAGCAAATCAACAAGGAGAACTCAGGAACTAAAGCACTAAATAGTTAAATGTCTATCTTTTTATGCATTATGTTATGGCCATACCAATCCCAAAGAAATATGTAGCTTTCAACATTCCTTACTATTTTGACAAATATAATTTAAGCGTTCTAGATGTACCATTTCTATTCCAAAAATTCTCAGCATTTAGAATTACATGACATTGGTAAACTGTAATGTCAATATTCATCTGCTTAGATGGTTTGGTTTCAATGTGTCTGTAATGGGAAGATGTACTAGCTAATTTCCTGACAAATTGCTTGGAGCAGTAGTGATACTGTTGACAACTTTAAGGCGCGTCTTAAAACATTTCTCTCAAAAATACTTTCCAATGTTAACGAGAGAAATTATGTTGAGCATATCTCACTCTTCTTATGTTACTCTATCCACTTTTCCTTCTTACTCTTTCTTACAGCGCATAGAGACATATTGTGCTATGCGCTATAAGTATGGTATATTATTATTATTATTATGAATATGCATGATTAACACACATTTTTCATTTCTTTTCACTCAGATTGAAGCTGATGGTGAACTAAACCAAATCTTCTCCAAGATCCAAGTGGCCATTCATAAGTTTGGCATCCGTACACCCGAGTTCTTCCGTGACCATGACAAGCTGCGTAGCTACATAATCACTGAGAACCAGTTCAAGTGTGGTCTGTTGCTGTGTGTTGGTAACAAGGTCAGCTTGACCAGGGACGAGGTCCAGAAGCTCGTTGATTACTACAAGAGGCCAGATGGAAGGGTGCATTACAAGGAGTTCTGTGATCTCATGGAAAATGGTAAGATAATAATAATAATAATAGCTTGTTCTCATATAGCGCTTTTGAGGACCGTAGGCCCTCTCAAAGTGCTTTACAGATATATATTATTACCCCGGTCATCAGATGCATGTTCTGTTCAGTTTTAACCAATTCTAGCAGTGAATAGAAATTCAATACAATTAGGATCTAGAGGATCAGATATGAGTTTGGCCTAGAAAGAGATTTTGTTTTCTTTCTGAAAATAAAGCAGTTAATTGGTTCCATGGAAGAAATGTCAATTCTACAACAAACAAATAATTCAGAGCTCTATTCAGTACGTGTCTATCTATTACTCTCTCGCCAGATCGATTGAATTTGGCGATCATGCTCTTCAACAACCCTCAGCTCCTAGCCTTCTCTATTAGCACCACTCCCAGTTCTTTCACTCCTCTCTCTTCCAAGAGCTGTCCATCCAAAGTATCCTCCTTCCCTAGCTACTCCTCCTTCCTACAATTTCCCTATTACATTTGATATTATTAACTGTTTTGTCCAGAGTGAAATAAGTACATGAGCAATCTTTATTACAATCTTTGACCACCTTTTCCAATTCAGCTTTTAACGATCCCAACCTTGAGAAGAAGCCCACCACTGAGGTTTACCGTCCCCGACGAGGAGAGCTCTCTAGAACCCTCAACACGCTGAGTTCACCCAATGAAGAGGATAGGTTGAGCATCATCCTGGATAGGCTGTCTACCGATGTCAAGAAGAGGAGGCTCATGATGATACAGTACTTCCAAGATTATGACAGGGTGAGGAAACTTTTGGAATTTTTAGTGACAGAAACTGGCGGGTGTTTCACAAAGATCCTTAGTTGAACTTATCTCTAAGTTTGACTTAACAATTGTGGAAAGCCTTTGGCATCTTTGAAAATATTTTGTAAAAGATATTTTAAAAGGTATAAAATGTTGATTTGAATAATTTTAATTTTCTATTATCACGGGAGACATCATGTTCTTGATGTGGAATTTATGAAAAGTCTAAAATACTTGAATTTTTGCTTTTGAATATATTTCATTTTGAGGTTACAAATAGCTCTCCATAATGTTTAAGTCCAACTTAGAGTTAAGTTTGACATAGGATCTTTGTGAAACACCCCCCAGATCGAACAATGATAATAATAGTTGGTTCTTGTATAGCGCTTGTGTTCGTCAGACTTAAGACAAATGATTAATCCAGCTTTAGCATGGCTGCCATTATGGTGCTCTAGCTATAGCTAGCATTTCAAGTAATTAATCCCTGCCAGGTTGCATTTACCTCGCCTAGCTGGGCCGAGTGTGGCAAATTTAGATTAATGTTTTAGTCACTTTAACTTTGAATAAGCTGAAGACAGCAAGAGAGAAAGTCATCTTCAATGTGTTGTTATTCAGGATCTTTGGATTTAATTTGCAAAAAGATATGGATGTTATCATTAGGTTTTTATTATGATTTCCCAATGTTTAAAGAGTAACTTCTTGCATAATTCTTATGATATGATTTTCACTACAGTAGTAGACTTAAAGACCAATGTTTTTTTTTTTTAAGGCCAAAGACCCAAAGTTGAAAAGATAGTTCCCTTTCATGTAAATGCATGTGTTGCATTGGCTGGAATGCTCCCCAGGGAGTGAAAAGTGTGCATACATTTTGTGGGGGTAAGGCCTGAATCCGATGACCAGGGTAATATTGTTTCATCAATGTATTGGGTGCTATATAAAAGCGGAATTATTATTATTATTATTATCTCTATTTTCCTTCTTTCCTGCAGAGCAAAGCCTACACCCGTAACATGACCAAGATCCAGTTTGGAAGGATGCTTCACTTCTTGACTCTCAATGTCGGCAAGGAAGATTTTGAGATTCTTTGCAGGAAGTTTGAAGATCCAGCTACTAAGGATACCATCAACTACCCAGCCTTTGTGCAAGCAGTTGATAAAGGTATGTCTATGACGGAAGAGATTTCTTCCATTAGCGATCAATAAATAATGATTTCCTTAGGAGTACATTCAAACTTGCTTTAGAGACCACCTATATCTACAAAAGGCCACATTTCTTGTTTTCCTTGAAAATGGTTTCTCATTGAATCATGTACTAAAGGAACCTGTCTACAAAGACCACCTGTCTACAAAGGCCACTTTTTGTGTTTCCCAATGGTAATCGCTATAGACAGGTTTGACTGTACCTATAACTGATGTCATGTTTTTATTTAACCTGACTTTGAAGAAAGGAAGTGTATGCTTGCAATTATATATGTTCTATTCTATATGTGTAACTGTGGATCTGATATTTTTGGTGTAAATTGACTTACTTAAAAATTTGCTTTATCCTTTATTACAGAATATATTGGGTTTACAACTGATAAGAGTGGTGATAAGGCTAAGAAGAGGCCCAGGACACCGACTGCTGACAAACCGATTGATTCCAGTAAAGTTAATGTGGCTGAGCTGGTTGCTCGCATCAGGCATCATATACTCACAAGCAGAATACGAGTAAGATTCTATTCTATTTTTTCTTACAACAGACTACATGAAATTCCATTTGCATTATCTTGAAATCTCCTTATCAAAGGCACATTATGTTTGTTGATATATGGCATGATCGAGTCACAAAAAACATAACTTCTCTTCATATTCATTCATCACTGTTCGGTTGCATTTTATTCCAATTTTGATAAAAGGAAGAAAATTAAGAAAAGAAATATTATTTTTTGTTACTATAAAAAAACTAATCATGGTACCGGTATACATATTTTTTTTATTTTAAATAATCTGTATTGTAGTTTCGATTACAGTGATGCAAAATACCTTATTCTCACATGAAGCAATAAACCAATCATGATTCGCTGGCAAATAAACCATGCTGTAGTCAAAATGTGAGGGAGGGGGGAGGTGAATTGTTTCAATTATAATGTATATGTGTGTTATGAGATAGTATTTATTGTGAATTGTTCAAAATAATATTTTGTCTTCTTCTTTTTCTTCTGCTCCTGTCAGGTTTGTGAATACTTCCATGACTTTGATCCACTGAGGGAGAGGTCCATCCCACGTAGCAAGTTCCGCATGGGTCTAAGTGCAATGGGACTGAGTGCTCTAGGTCAGTTTAACATGACTGAGGCTCAGTTCAAAGCACTTAGTGAAACCTATGCAGACCCAGCCAACTCAGATGCTGTTCTCTGGCAGAACTTTGAGAAGGATATTGAGACAGGTAAGCTAGACCAAGTTTCAAAGGTCAAATTATTTAAATTGGTCATTCTAATGTTATAGGAACTTGTTAAAGGGATCCTGTAACTTTGTCTCAGACTCTGAAACAAAATTCTGGATTTAGCTCATGATGCAATGATAATTATAAACCTTTAGGTCAGTCATCAGGAACCCCATGACTTTTACAAGCCCATCGCCTGTCTGATTATCAAGATATTTATGATTGGAATTACAAATTTTGAAAACTGTTTGCCAAGCGCTTTTCATAACACTACAGTCTATTGGGAAAAACGAGTATGGTAAGACCGGTCACTCAAAGATTTTTACTTTTTTGAGGCACTTCTTGATCATTTTGAAGCACAATTTTTTTAGGACTTCAATATTACAGCATATCACAGTCACTGATAACACGTAGGGCCGTGTACCTCAGATTTAACATTGTTAAACGATCCCTTTAAGCGTTTAAAGTTGTTATGGAATGTTTTGAATGGAAAGTGGTATTCCAATTCTGAAAGTGTCACATGAACCGATGAATCCTAGTTTGTTCAGAGAGTTCCTGAGCTTATGAAATAGAATTGTAATCCTCTAGTATCACTAGAACAGGCTTGCCAGCCAAAAGCACCCGACAACCTGTATTTGATAAAGCATCATTACAATCGTAAGACCATGCACTTTCTGTGTATTTCTTGAGAAATACATTTACATTGTATGACTGTACAACTAGATATTATTTTACTGTTTCACCCTTTTCACCCTATCTGCAGTTTTCACTCAAGTGGTTCCCAACCTAGAGAAGACACCCACCAACTCTGTCGTTGCTACCGAACAGTTCTTACTAGACAAACCAGGCACAATCGACTGGAGCACTGCACCTAGTGAGGTCTGCATGACTGTTGACGAGGCTATGAACCGCATGAGGGAACGCGTGGAGCAACGTCGCGTCCTGCTCAAGCCTTGCTTTGAGGACTTTGACAATCACAACATGGGAATCGTCACCAAGAGCCAGTTCCGCCAATGTCTCTTCTACCTCGGCCTGAATGCTTCGGAAGAAGAGATGCTGATGCTGGAAGCCAAGTATACCAACGTGATGGGATTCAACTACATCAAGTTCCTGGAAGATCTGCAGCCCAAGGCCCAGCAAGAACTGAAGTATGTCCAGCGTCTGAAGGAACTTGATCTGGTGAATAACAGGACGGTGTCTCTGGAGAAGAACCCACTCAAGGATGCTGACAGTGTCATGGAGAAGGTCAAGACAAAGGTATGTCTGCATTCTTGAAGAATTCAAGGTCTTTTGATGACTTTTCTCCATTGTGTTTCACTTTGCTTGTTTATTTTATTCTATTGGAATGATGATAATGTTGATAACAGCTACATTCGTATTGTGCACATATCAGGCCTGATAATTACCAGATCTTTTTCCCCAAATTTTTTCCTTATTTAAAAAAAAAAAAAAAAAAATCTCTATTCCTCCTGATTTTCCCCCAAATTTCTTACTCAAAAAGGGGGGGGGGGAATGTTGTTAAAATCCATTTTTTTTTCCCCCTGTGAATCCTCATTTTTGTTTTTACTCAATGTTGGCGTGGTTGAGGGAGATTTTTTTTAATTTTTTAGTGCTCACTATCACCCCTGACATATTCATCCCAGGGGATATTCAAGGTGGATGCTTGAGATGTCTTCTCAGTACAGATATTACTGGGGATTTAGCAAAATGGAAGGTTGATACTGAAGTAACATTTACCTTAACTGAAATTAGAATGAGAAATCTTTCAATCTCGCATGTCTTGCCTGAAAAGCTGAACATGTTCAAAGAATTGAATTTAAATGAAATATTTTAGTTTAACTAAAATTACATTCCATTGTCATTCTTTTTCTGTGTTTTCTCTGTAGGTTATAAAGGAGAGGATGAGGGTTCATGAATTCATGCGTAATTATGACAAGCTTCGTACCGGGCGTATGCTGAAGGAAAACTTCAGACGAGCTTTGGACAATGCAGGCCTTGGTCTCCAACCGTCAGAAGTAGAAATCCTAATAAATGCGTAAGTTTTCCTATACTAAATGTAGAACTTTGATTAATGATTTCCTCTGTATGCCAAAGTGATTACAAAGATTTGTATTTTGATGCATTTTCTGTTGTACCTAATTCTGTGAAGTTTCTAATGCGATGATATTGTTAAATCAATTTACAATATGAAAGTATAGATTGCAATTTTTGTGCTGATGATTGAAAAATATGGATAAGCTAGAAAGCTTTAACCCTTACTGTACTGGGGGGGGGGCCTGGGAGGCCCCCCCCCCTTGACATTTTTGGAGATTGCGCCGCAACCGCTTGGAATTTTGAATTGTCGTTTCATGACTTTTTTTCCTCAAGTCTTACGCACATTTTGATACCATTTTCGTCGAAATCGGATATACCTGTAAGGCGTTACATAACAATTAGTATGCGCATGTCATCAAAAAAACAAACAAAAAATAAAAATCGCATCAAAATTTGCATAAATTATCATTATTAATTACATTAAAATAACTTTTTTGTGTTAAAAAAGAAGTTTCATATGAATAATGAGTTATCACATTCAAAAAGTGGAGTTTGACACGTTTTCTGTAAAACGCATAAAATTAGCGCATTTTGCATAATTAATTAGGCTAACGACAAAAATTTGCATATTCGGAAAAAACTAATTATACCATCTTGTTCCTTACGTAGATATATACAAACATGTAAATTTTCGTGTTCATCGGACAATCGACGGCCGAGATCATAGGGGGGGGCCTCCCAGGCCCCCCCCCCCCCCAGTCAGTGGGTGCTCAAAATAGCCCAGTACAGTAAGGGTTAAGTCAGCTGGCCTCAAAATCCATCTTTTTAAACAAATGTGTGGTACATGTACATGTACATGACTTTAGGAGGAGCGGGCGCCTTTGAATGTTTGAAACAGATAAATGGCGCCATACAAGTGCTATGTGGATCATCATAAACTTTTTTGTTTTGTTTGTTTTTTGTATTGGATACTCAAGGATAACATAAAAGCCTTAACTGGCTATTGACAATATCGTACAGGAATGTATCACTTATTATTTTGTTTTATTATCATTCAACAGATTTGAATCTCCCAGAGATGCCAGTTTTGTGGAATATCTTGCGTTTAGTGATCATGTAGAGAGCATCTTCACCTTGAAGAACCTTGAGAAGGATCCTCTAATCACCCCTGAGCAGTTCAAACCAGCTGTACAGGTGGAGAAGAACATTCTGACTGGAGGGGAAGAGAGTATCCTGAGGAACACTGTCGAGAAACTCGCTCAAAAGGTAAGACACATGCAGATCATATCTTTAATTCATGATCAGTTCCTTCTGTTTAAGCCCATCTTCTTAAGGTGTGTAATAAAAACTAATGACAAATGAAAAGCACATTTGATGCTCTGGTTGATGAATGTGGTTATTACTGATATAAAATGCCTGTATCTGATGTTTGTCTTTATACTACTAAGCAAATATACATTTTCTACCAAAAATATGACAGATATCGTATATTTTTGTAGTTTTGAAAGTCCAATGTAAAATTAGTTTAATTAAGTGAGAATTAAGAGTATCAATTTAGCATGTATTGTTATGGCTAGGAGGTTATGACTTATGTTGGTAGGTGTTATGAATTCTCAAAATGTTTCCTCTAATATTAAATCCCTGTATATATATTTTCACTTACAGGTCAATAAGGGCCGTGTTCAACTCTACCCACTGTTTGAGGACTACGACCGGGTCCACAATGGCACAGTCTCAAGGTCGCAGTTCCGCCGTGTCCTCAGTGAACTCGAGCTTGCACCCCTTGTCAATGAAGTCGAACTCGACGTCCTTTGGAAGAAATTTGAGATCACAATTGGCGGGAAGTTTGATGTGGACTATTGCTCCTTCTGTGATTTGATCTACAAGAAAGCAAAGATTGAACTCTTCAGGCCATGAAAAAATATCTGTTAAACAAACATAATAAATTATTCAACATTGCAATTTATTCAGCTGTATGTGAAGGAAACAGCATGCTCATGAAATAGTCGACCTAGTCACTGCCTCAAATATTTGCTTTAAACAGGAGCATGGAAGAAACACGTCTGCATTACAGTACACTAGGGCCATAATGACTTGTGAGTAGGATGTTAAGATTTTAGACATACAAAAGTTTGGTTTTAAGTCAAATATGTAAATGAGGCTAAATTAAAGAGCGGAGAGATTAAATTGATGAAAAAATAAGAACAGGTAAAGCAGGATTACCAAAGATTTGTTCTTTATGGCAAGATGAAAAAAGTTTGTCAAATTTTAGACGATGAAAATATCATCCAGTTTGTGATTGTGTCTTTTAAAGAGCAGAGAGTTTAAATATTTTGGATATCTTTAAATTAATAAGACTCTAAAAAGTATTGTTCATCTGTAAGTATCACAGTCAAACGTAAAAAGATGAATTCCTCATTGTGTAGTGTCACTTATATATTGAACATATAAAGCATACATTGGGATTGATAATGATACATATTGAATAAATTGAAGTACAGATACAGGCAAATACTGGCTTTCATATAGGTGTTGATAATGTACCCTTTTCATTTCCTTGATGTAGGCTTGGCAAAGTTGGCATGAAATACATTTACCTATATGTGTCATCTTTGCTTCACTGAAGATTATTGATATTGATTATGAGTAAGAAATGTTGGTCAGAACAATTCAGAGTATTGCAAGGAGTTGGGTTATCCTTCTCTCGTACGATAGAAGCTGCTTCACACAGAAAACTTAGATAGACTTGTAATGAGAATGAGAAGATGAGAAAATATTATATAACAATTACAAAAGTGATTAACTTCCAGGCTGTCCGATGAAGCGAGCAGTCTAAAATCTAATTGGCGATCGGAAGTCTCTATTCTGATGCTCGGCAATTATTTTGACCAGACGTCTATTCCCAAGGCTTTGACAATGAATATACCCTTGTACATTGGAACTTGGTCCTTTAATGCTGAGTTTGATTCACCTGTACAGAGAATATTTATGTATATAATAACAAATGTAAATAAAATGATAACTTTGTGCATGTTGAAATGCATAAAGAGATTGAATGAAAATAATTTTCCTTTCTTCAAATGAAACCATTACTCTGGTAATCTATCTATCTTTGAATAAGTTGCATTATTATGTATTGGTATGCATCAGCAGCTTATAATTATAGCCTTTTTATCATATAGGATTTACTATGCAGAATTCTAAATCACCTTGAAAATGCATGATGGTAGTATGATTATATAACACAGTTGCAAAATATTTATGGCTGCTTTTTTGTGTGTGGTAAAATTGAGGTCAGGGTATTTATACCTCTATAATTCATAATTTACATTCAATTTTATGTGAGGTTTTTTGAATGACCAGATGGGTTAATTATCATTTGACTCAAGTTACTGTTACTCAAGGTGTTGTTAACATTACCATTTCTAATGGAAGACACTGCACTTGATGAGGAGATGAATCTGGTCATGAGAAAATATTTTTTCTCCTTCTTTTGTTTGTTTAATTATAGTAAACAAAATGCTCAAGATATGAAATATATGTTAAAAAGGAATTTCAATAATAGTTTTATTTTTAATTTTTCATATTTCTTAGGACCATCAATTTGTAAAATACATGTATAACAGTGTCTTGTTTTTATCATACAGCATATTTTCACACTATATTTAATGAGTTGACTGTATGTTCCACCTTGACATAACACTTAGTGCCTTTGTCAGCTCACACATGTGTTTTATAGGTCTATGCAAAGTTTCCTTTGAAGTATTCAATAGAATCACCAAAATTTGTATGCAGCTTTTATGTACTCTGCCTGTGCCATAAAAGCATGATGAATTGAATATATGAATATGTTTTTCAATTATATACCATATGCAACTATATTCATTACAATTGATAAATAAGTGTTTTACTTTTATCTGTGGTGCATATTGAAATTCAAAATTTCCGTCCTATATATATAGTGTACTATTTTGTGTATTATATTTATACAGAGCTGATTTCTTTCTACTTTACATCTGTGATTTAGGATGGCGTCAGAGAAACATGATAAAAATAAATGTTTGACAAAATGACTATATTGCATGGTATTGAATATGTGGTGCATTTTTCATCTGTCATATGTTGCTTCTATTTGTCTTCTGGAGATTAATTAAATGTAAGATTTAATTCAATTTGATTGTTTGTCATTATTCTTTTTGTATATTTTGTGTGCTTGATATGATTTTGAGTTATGGAACAAGAATATAAACATACTTCCAGGGGGATGATATATTTATAATATACATACATCATACCGGTATGCATAATATACCATGACATTCATGACATACAAAGACTCCTGAATGTATCACATTTTTTACAACAGTGTTTATTAATACATGCATGTATATGAAAGTGGTAAATATAAAAAGTTGCAAGCTTCATTAATACACCGGTCTATTTTTTTAACAAGTTATGTTGTTGATTAAATTAAAAAGGCTGCATGACCCACAAGAAAAGTAGCAATTTCTGTCCTTTCTTTCTCTCTTTTTGAAATACTCTTTTCTCTAATATTTGGTTTAACCGATGATGGTAGAACATACCATTCTATTCTATTCTCGAGCTTTTGAGAAAACACACTTATCATTTCAGGATCCATCATCTATAAGTTGTATATATGTAGCCACTTCACCCTATATTATGTTTTTAAGGTATGGTATTTATTCATCAACATATCGCAACCAATGGCTGAATTGCATGCATGATTTACAGAGATTTAATTAAAAAAATTAAAAACATCATATTTACAATTTGTTTTTTAACAATAATTCAACGAAAAATTCGGTAAAACTTTAAAAGGGAAGAAAAAAGTAAGGAAAGAAGTAAGATAAAGAGAAAAGGAAAGAAATGTTGAGGGACAGGGAACATAGAGAGAAGTGGAGAAGAGAAGGGAGAGAGTGAGAGAGAGTGAGAAAGAGTGAGAGAGAGAGAGAGAGAGAGAGAGAGAGAGAGAGAGAGAGAGGGAGAGAGGGTGAGAGAGGAACAAAGAGGGTTGAATTGTCTTGATATAAATACAACACAAGAACATTTTCGCCAAGTCCCAATATAAAACGTTGGCTTTTAGAATTAATAGATGGCTAAAATCTAGAGAAACATACTATTATTTAAAAAAAAAAAAAAAAAAAAAATTGCTGAAGCGCTCTCCGTCATACTTCTCCGCTTCTCTGTTTTTTCCCCACCTACAGCACAAGCGGGAGCACAAGCAAACTTTTACATGTTTACTTTTTTTCTTCTTTTAATTTTAAGTGTAACTTTCCCTTCGAAGATACCGCAACCAAAATTGAACGTAAGAAGTGAGGAATGCAAGCTATAAAGTAGGAAAATACCAAGGTAGAGGCAAATTCTCGATAGATATTCTGGGCAATCATCGCAGCTATTTTGGAGGTAAATTTAAGTTTTTTTTATAAGTTACAAATGATATTGTAATTTGGTGTGATCATTATCAGGATTGCTCGACTCGCTGTGCCGCTCAGTTGCTACGGAACGCGGGCTGCTGATCCCCCGTTCCTCTTCCGATGAATGATGATCTGGCATGCCCTTCCTTTAAATGCCAGTGTGCATGTGTGTGCATGTAAATTGAAAAGAAGACACCAAACTTGACGGGAAGTATTAGAAGTACTAGAGGTCTACTCCTCAGAGTGTTGTTGCCTTTGTTGTTGTTGCCAATTTGAATTTGTTAAAAGTGACTGATGCAGTCTTGTGAAATAAATCATTAAAGATAATACGATTAATGAAGCGGACGTGCTGATCAAAATAAGCTCTTCCTCTTCGGTATAGTCTATAGAGCAATGGTCTCGTAATGCAGTGACCTGGGTTCGAAACCAAGGCGATGCGCTAGTGCCCTTTGGTAAGGCATTAATCCTCATTACCACTACCACTACAGGTGCCTCGGAAAGGACCTAAAGCCCTTGGCCGTCTGGTTGCTTACTTACAAGCATTTATGCTTTCTTAGCAGTCACGTAAAATAAACACCACCACCATTAACCCATACTTTTTACTCAGGAATTGTATATTGTATTTCAATTTCATGTTTATTTTTTTAATGTATTGTATTGTGCAAATTCATCTATTTGTATATGTGAATATGTTAAAATGTACCATCATTGTAAATATGAATGATTGAAAGAGGAAAAATAAATGAATTGAATTGAATTGAATTAAAAGAAGTTCTCTTTTCCATGTTGTACTGTTTGGAGCCATAAGGGCTTTAACCCATATACTCGACATTTTCCCTTTTTTTTTTTTCCTTCAGAGTCTTCAACCCTTGAGAGGAGATGAGTTCCAGTATGCCAGAAACCATCAACCCTTGGAGCAGCAGGCAACCGCCCCCCTCCAGAGCCCAGGTGTGCAATGAAGATGGTCTCTCTCCTCAAGACGTGCTCATGTCTCAGCAAGGTACATTAGAGTTTCATGCTGTAGGAGCGGGTAGTAACCATGGTGATCAGGTCCGCAGCAAGGATGCGGGAGATGCAGTCCAGAAGGAGAAATCAGGGGGATGTTCAGCGCGATGCAGCTCCTGCTGCTTCACTCTCTGCAAACCCTGCCTGGTGGAGCATCATCCTCTACCTGATCAGCCAACACACTGCCAGAGGTTCCGGTATCTCCTCATGTGCCCGCCGCATGGAGCCTTTTCAAGATGGCTGACAATTCTTCTCCTTATTGTGCTGACCTGGGTAGTATTGTGGGCTGTTACAGGGAGTGAAGCGTTACCGGGGGGTAACCTCTTTGCGCTCTTCATTCTGGTGGTATCCTGCAAGGCAGGTGGATTAGCCATAGAGGTCATCAAACTACCAGCTCTGCTCGGTGAGTATTAATGGGCAATCCACACAAATAATTGTTAATTTTTCCATTTCAGTTCATAGCAACATATAAATGGACAGAACAATGTTATTTTGCATCAAATGTATGTAATTTTGTAGTATCTATCACAAAGAGGACTGTTAAAATAAGCTAAGTTTATGCTAGTCCTTTACAAAATGAAGAAATAGCTCAGAAGAGAGAGAGAGAGAGAGAGAGAGAGAAAGAGAGAGAGAGAGAAAGAGAGAGAGAAAAGTAAAGTTTGTGTGTTTTTGTCTTGTTTTTGGTACTTTCAACTATATAATGCTTGTGGCTTGTTGCATTACAGGAATGCTTGTTGTTGGTTTCATGCTTCGGAACATACCAGTCATCAACGTAGCAGAGGACATCTCTCCCACATGGTCTTCATCCCTCCGAGACATGGCTCTAGTCATCATACTCCTGCAGGTTAGTTTATGTCTGCTACCAAAAATAAACAGTTTTTATCTGAAATTTGTAATAATTGATGAATAATTGATTTTAGATCTTGACTGTGACTTGTTTTATTTATATGACATTAATTGTTGTCATGAACATTTTCTAGATTATATTTAAGTTAGTATTGTCTGTTGGGAGCCAGGGGAGGACAAATAATCAAATTCCTCTGGCCCTCAACAGAGAGATTAAAATATATTACATTGTTATGTTATTTATAGTTATTTGTCTATGATATGTTCATGTATTGTTATATGTTATCCAAATGTGAGTCATAAGACGATTTTATGCCTTCATTTTATTTTGTGCATGACAATAAAGAAATTTAATTTAATTCAATTCAATTCAGGCTGGTATCGGCTTAGATGCTAGCGCTCTCAAGAGGCTGAGTATGGTTTGTGTTCGTCTGTGCTGCATGCCTTGTATAGCTGAGGCCTGTACAGCTGCTGTTGTATCACACTTTCTGCTTGGATTCCCATGGGCCTGGGGTTTCATGCTGGGGTAGGTTTCATTTCATTTCATTTATGGTTCAACCATTTTTTGAAAAACAAACATTCAAAATTACAAAAAATAAAAATATGCATACAAAACATGTTTGATATACAAAGTAAAAAATGATTAGGGAACGGGAAAGAAGCTTGAGCTTGTAAGTCAACAAAAGATTATCATAATTCAGTTTTTGTTAAGATTGACAGCATGAATTCTTTCAAAGGTATAAGAGACCATGGAAAGGGCAATTACAAGTGTATCTGTAAAACTCCCTTTGAAGTTTGAACTCTAGAACTCTCATTTTTTGTATAATAATATTCTGTGCTTATATAGCAGCTAGTGCTTAATTCATGTCTCTAAGCACTTTACAGATATATTATTACCCCGGTCATCGGATTCAAGCTCGCCCGCACACAATGTGTGCACATTCTTCACTCCCTGGGGAGTATTCCAGCCAGGCGCCATTTTACAGACGCTCACAATGCTGAGCATACTACATTAATTTTCGCATCCAACTGGGTACCCATTTAGCACCAGGGTGGCGATGGAGCAAAAGTTAGATTAACGTCTTGCCAAAGGACATTAGTGTTGGGCTGGGATTTGAACCCTGTACCTTGTGATCTACAGTCCGGCGACTTATCCACTAGACCACAACACTTTTGTATCATGCATCCTTATACAGCTGGTTTCTTCCTCTTCCATAGATTTGTTCTAGGAGCTGTTACTCCAGCTGTGATTGTACCCTCTCTACTGAGTTTACAAGCCAGAGGTTACGGGGTGAGACAAGGCATACCAACCCTGGTCATAGCAGCAGCTAGTTGTGATGATGTCCTCGCCATTGGTGCTTTTGGAGTCATCCTGGGAATCGCATTTGCAAAAGGTGAATTTTCACTCTTTTTTGTTGTTGTTAGCCATTTGCAATATTTTGTTTTCATTTTACTTGTAGTTTCATCAAATTGAAGGTTATTGAGTTATGATTGCCCTTTCTTTTCTAGATGTTATATTTGTGAAAAATTTAGACTGATCTATTTTTTTGTGAGATGATTAAAAGAAAAAACTTATGGCTTTAGTAAAAACAAGTTTCCACAAAAGTACTCGTCTAATTCTTTATTAATTAATGAGAATGAAGTGCTAAATTTTTATTAATATTAAGTCTTTTATGTTTTTGTATCTCTCTCTCTCTCTCTCTCTTTCTCTTTCTTTCTCTTTCTTTCTCTGTCTCTCTCTCTTTGTGTATGTCTTTGGTGTTTGTCTCTCTTTATCTACCCTTACTTCTCTATCTGTATGTGGATATGTATCTTGTTCCTTCTCTGTGAAGGTGATATAATTTACAGTATTTTCAGGGGTCCTCTGGAGCTAGTGATGGGGGTATCGTTTGGCTGTGCGGCAGGATTCCTTCTCTGGTATATCCCTGATCCAAACCAGGTAAGCACACCCTTGTAAAAAAGTACTGCGGTATTACTGCGGTATTACCGCGGTACTACCGCAGTACTTGTACTGCGGTTTGTACTGCGGTACTCGCAGTACATTTACTCCGGTAAATTGGTCGCTTTTCGCAGTATATTTACTGCGGTAGTACTGCGGAACAAGTACTGCAGTACTACTGCGGTATTACTGCGGTACTACTGTGGTATTACTGCGGACCGCAGTATTTTCGCGGTACTTGTCCTGCAGTACTTCCGCGGTACTTGTCCCGCAGTACTTTCGCGGTACTTGTACTGCGGTATTACCGCGGTACTACCGCGGTTGTACTGCAGTACTTCCGCGGTACTTGTCCCGCAGTACTTTCGCGGTACTTGTACTGCAGTACTACTGCGGTATTACCGCGGTACTACCGCGGTACTTGTACTGCAGTACTTCCGTGGTACTTGTACTGCGGTACTACCGCGGTACCTGTACTGCAGTACTTCCGCGGTACTTGTACTGCAGTACTACTGCGGTACTACCGCAGTACTTCCGCGGTACTTATACTGCAGTACTACTGCGGTACTACCGCGGTACTACTGCAGTAATTCCGCAGTACTT
Organism: Strongylocentrotus droebachiensis; assembly: GCA_035222895.1. Taxonomy (NCBI): domain Eukaryota; kingdom Metazoa; phylum Echinodermata; class Echinoidea; order Camarodonta; family Strongylocentrotidae; genus Strongylocentrotus; species Strongylocentrotus droebachiensis. Next base: position 208,539 of record JAVYIG010002641.1, on the reverse strand, counting down.
GTACTGCGGTACTACTGCGGTACTACCGCGGTACTTGTACTGCGGTTCTACTGCAGTACTACCACGGTACCTGATGCAGTACTTCCGCAGTAATTATACTACAGTACCACTGCGGTACTACTGAATCACTTGTACTGTGGTACTACAGCAGTACATCCCAGATATAAAAAATGCAGTAAAGATACATGCAAGGTGGATGTCAATCATAACAATCTGAATGTCCTCCAGGAAATATCTGAAAATTTAAAAATTGTGTACATTAATACAAATTGTATGGAAGTTGTTCTAGGTAACGTTTTCACACTGTAGAGCAGGGAGAAAAAACAAAGCCAGTTCAGAAAGAATACAATTGATCAGCACATTTCATGTCAACTGTGCGCAATATAATGATCAGGAATAAAATTCAGTTATCTCCGGTAAATTAATTGGGTTTTCAACTGCAGAGCTGGCTTTGATTAATCTGTGCACATCCTTCTCACACGATACAAGAACTATCACAAATTAATGAACCTTTTAACAAGAATAAGAAAATTTCAAAAAAGAATTTCTTATAACAAAGTTTATTTTTAAGGTAAATATGTACATTTGTTTAGGTATTTAACTATTTCCTCTACTTTAACATTGTACTTTCAAACTACTATGACTAACTAGTTTTAGCTGCACACACAATGACAGATTGCTCTATGAATTACACAAACTCTTTGGCAAAAGCAGATATCATAACTTTACATGAAAAATAACTGTATAACTGACACTGTACATCACCAACAAAAACATTAATTATAATAGGAAAACAACTTTTTCCTTGAAGATTTTATAATTCAGGGATGCCAGTTAGAATTGATCAGAGGGCCTGCAAATCACCTACAACCCCTGTAGAATGAGCTATTTTGTACAAAAAAACACATGTAAACTATGTTCTGAAAGTAACTCGCTAGGGCCTGAAAATTGGCATCCCTAATAATTGTTTGTTATGAATGTTTACATATCAAATATACTTTTCCGAAACTGCAATAACATCTTGAAAGTTGAAACAAATGTGTTCCAGCTTCATACACAAGGACCAATTGTTGTATTCACAGTTTTTAATAGGGGAAGTAAATATAAGTATAACATATGAAACTACATGTACTTTGATTATTATGAACAAAAAAACAAAAAAATGTCCAAGACTCCAAGTCACAAAAAAAAAAAAAAAATGTGCAACCTTTAATATACATGTATTATGTTATAATCATTTGTTACAAAACGATACTGGACAATGGACCTTACACCACAAAACGACCAATAGGTCAAAAAAAGGATTGTGCTGATTTTCACATGACATTAAAGTAGAAGTCAATACCTTAAAATGGTGCATAATTTTTCAAATAAGTAAACCCTCTCAAAACGAGCACCCAAGATTTAGAACATTGCTGAAGCAATGTTCTAAATCTTGGGTGCTCGTTTTTGCTGAAGCAGATTTAAAGTCAAAGTCAGGGAGAAAATGGGCCACTACAAAGAACAGCTTCTATTGAAATGCTGTAAAATGATCATTTTCATTTGATTAAAAAAAATATCATATTTACATACATGTACACTGTACACATGATTTCCGAAGCTTAAAATTACGCAGAGGGTTTAAGATACCCTCATTAGGAAATACCAAAATCCTGAATCTCACATTTTGAACAAAATTAGACTATTTTAGCTAGGTTACATATAAAAGAATGTAACATATATAACTAAGTCATCCGATGGTAAAGAGGAAACTTACAAAAGATGACATTTTAACCAGGCAAGTGGAATCTTATTACCGGTAGGCCTACTCTTAATTACAAAGTAATTATAGCAAATACATATTTTCTTGAACACAAGTTAGTTTCAGCAGACAATGAAAGATTACACTATTAAGTGAATACATTTTAGCAAAATTTGTGGCATCAGCAAGTGAACGGATGAGTTAATAACTCGATATTTTCACATTTAATAGAAGAAGAAAAAATAGTAACATGAAAACAATCTTCTTCCCTCAGCTTTTGTTTGAAGAGTGCAATAAACAATGTCATTTAAGACTCGTAAAACTGGCAGATATATGTGAACCAATATTGAACAGCTTAAAGATAAAGTATTGCATTGTGAAATAAACAGGATCAGGAAAGGTTGATCATCTAGCATATTTATTGGTGTGTACTGCAAGCTAGGTTCTGGATTCTGGAATCATCAGAATGATAAGAAATTTGACCAAGACTTTACAAGTCACAAGTTAAAAGCACTGTACACAGAAAGATGTTAATATGGGACTAAACAAACATATCTATTTTTGCTGATAAAATACTGGTAAAACTGGCAGATAAACGTGAACCATTATTGAACAGCTTAAAGATGACTATAAAGGGTTACATCATACCAGTAGCAAGGCTATCTGGCAAGTTTCAATGAAATGTCATGACAAAAATAAATAGTCTAAAAAAGAATTCTTTAAAATTATGTACATGTACCGTTATAAATGAATACATGTGAAGGCAAAGGTATACATTTTTCAATATACACATAAAGAAGTTCACATCCTTTACAATTTAATAAGTGTTAAAGTAAAAGTCCACTCCACTGAAAAGTTGAGTCGATTAGATAGACAAAAGTCTATAAAGGCCAAAAATATCTTGGTTTTGGAAATTGGTGCTCAGACTTATTTTTAATAATTTTGTTTAAAGGCCATCTGTACTAGTTTTGCCAGAAGGGATTAGACCACACAGCGAGGTAACTGACAGGTGGCTATCTCATCAACTCAGCTCTCAAATAACATAAGAAATAGAGGATCATGGGGGACCAACAAGCACCGATTAGGGAAGTTTTCTATAGGCCTATAGAGGGTACTAGTAGCTTCAAGTAGTGCAGTAAGGCTTTAGTGAACAAAAAACAAGTTAATCATCGAGCCGGTTTTCCTCACAATGCATTGCGCAACATTTGTTGTGACGTAGGGTCCTCACAACGCGGACAGATACGTATACGTCACATCTGTGCGGCAAATTGAAATAACCGAAACAAAAATCGCTCTTAAAAATCACCTGATTGAAGTCGTTGAGATTTTCTTGGTAAAAAGCTGTGTATTGAAGATTAATTTCTCAGATTCTTGCTGAATGTCTGTTGGTCGGCATAACTGGCATAATAAAAAGCTTTCCAGTTTCCACTATAGGGATCCCATACAGATGAATTCTCACACTCTCACCCATGTCTTGCATAATTTCCTTGATGTGTGTTGGACAGTTTAGTCTTACAAATTAAGACTGCATGTTCAGTGGAAGACGAGGGTGCCAGTGCCACACAGTCCACGTTGATGACTTTCCCGCAGCCGAAGATGCATGTACCCTGTAAAATAAATTAAAAATTCTATTATGCTCTCAAATTGAATCTAGCGAAAATTATGAGTTAAACGTGGCATACACTTCTACAAATGAAATTCATATAAAAACTACAACTACAACTGTAGTTGCAAATTCATGACATGAGATGCCCGAATGACTATATACATGTATGAATTATGATGACTGATGAGCCTGCCCTCCCCCACTCAGTGTTATTTAGGGTACGTGTATGCATGTTCCTCCCCCCCCCCCCTATCTCCTGTGTGTAATGTCAATACGGGCCAGATTTTTTAAAGCACCCCCCTATCTCTGGTGTGTAATATAAGTCAATACAGGCCAGACTTTGTTGCGTTAAAAGTACCCCTTCACCAGAGATTTTGGGAACACCATTGTGGTCCCTCCAACCCCGGCGTGAGGGGACCGGGTTTATTAGCTACTTTCCTACTATGATTACTGGACAGATCACTACATGAATGATGCATGCACATACACGTACATGTGCATGTCTGCACAACCATTTGAATGTGCGATTGTGATGGAGAAAAAAAAATCACAACACAATGTATGATTCTCTAACTTCTAAGAATCAACTTTGCCATTAATTTTTATTTAGTATTTAAATTGCGAAAAACATGTGACCCAACCCGCTCAGCCGCTGTTTGAATCGTTTTCATAAACGCAGTATTGTACAGTAGGGAATATAATCTAGTAAATCTACTATCATCATCAATTGCGATCCGTTTGGATTTTTTCATGAACAAAATTTACAAAAAATCAAAAGTAAGATGAAGAATGAGATCTAGACTAGAGTAAAGGAGGGGGTTTTCGGCCACTTAAGACAAAATCCAATTTTTTTACTCTTTGCTTCCTATTTATTATCATTTCTTGTTCAAATCATGAAGCAAATACTATTAAGTATTATTATTTAACCAAAAAAGAATCCCAGAAAAATTTTTTTTTCGCTGTTTCGGAGGTAGTTATCGGCCCAGCGAGGCAGTATTCGGCCGCATGTACAAAGTCAATAGGAAGCAAGCAAGCGCTGTGCGTTTCCCTGCTGATCTATAGCACTAGCAGCTGGAGCAGGTATCCCACGCCGGAGCTCGCCGTGCCGAAAACTACCTCTGCGGTGGTCGGAAATTGGAATCTGAATCAGTGTGTGTGCTTGTGTGTGCGTTGCGGTATCCAGCTAGCGGCTGCATTGATTTAATACATGCGATGAGATACTTTTGAGCTTGCGAATCACACAAAATCGGGCTCCAAATCTGAAAAATACTTGAAATAGAGGTCTACAGCTCATTTGATTTTATGGTACCCATCATATTCCTTACACTTACAGACACGCGTAAAATACTTGATTTTCAGATTCAGGTAGCGGGACCGCCGATTACATCGCTAAAATGTGATATTAAAGGATAAATTTTCCATTGCAAATGTGGTTCTTTAGTGACTCTGGCATGTGTGGGATATGTGATATGCTATAATGCAATGTACCATGGCATGTGTACCATGCATCCAACGGACCGGCTGAAAACCAGCAACGGACCGATTAGAATCTACCCCCTCCTTTACTCTACTTAATCAAATTTCCTAATTTTTTGCAGAAAGCAAACACAATTCTGTATTATGTGTTATCTTATTACTCACCTCCTGGAAATGATGATCTTTAAAGTCCAACACTCCAACTGGTGCAAAGCAAAGTTGATCGTTCTCTGCACACATGAGTGGCTGTGTGGGACTGTAGTGTAGATCTGGTTGGTGAAATTCAGTTTCGAGCTGGATCTCTCCTCAATTCTTGCTCTCGAATACTCTTAAAATTCTTCTTTGCTGGTGTAAATCTAATCCTTACCCCCTATACTCTGGGTTTTAAAGGAAGACAAATCTGGCGAAACGGCAAATGACTGAAAAGCTGCTGTAGAATCTGCCGGTAATCTCTCAATCCGGTTTGAATTTGAAAATCAAGTGCATGTTCGCACTCTACCACTAGATGGCAGCAAACACACTAATAATTGTAAATTTATTTTGGGGGAAATTGTTACAATTCAATCTTATCGGGTCAGTTCAAGGTCATCAAAACAATGGAGTAGTTAGCAAATTATTTTGCTAATAAGATACCCTTTTACTTGATTCAGATTAAAATAGACAGATAGATCATTTAATTCAAAGATAAAATCAGAATTATCTTAATTAATTAAATGATCATTCAATCAAATTATGCTCCCATATTTCAAAGGGAAAGTCGAGTTCTGAGGGCATTTCTTTGAATCATCTTTGAACTAATTTGTAATTACACAAAAAGACATACTATCAATATCAATTTGTTGAATTTCTTTTAATACTACTGAATGTTTAAAAAAAAACATAATTTGATGGTGGGCAACCATCGAAACATTATTTCCTGGCTAATTTCCTGGGTTTTTAACAGTTTAGGTAGATTGTTTTGAAGGGGTCTCTAAAAGAGTGTAATTTATGACCACCCCCTCCCCGCAAAACTACAGCTATCAATATCATGAAGAAGTATTAAAGAAATTTCTTTTAATACTACTGAATGTTTAAAAAAAAACATAATTTGATGGTGGGCAACCATCGAAACATTATTTCCTGGCTAATTTCCTGGGTTTTTAACAGTTTAGGTAGATTGTTTTGAAGGGGTCTCTAAAAGAGTGTAATTTATGACCACCCCCTCCCCGCAAAACTACAGCTATCAATATCATGAAGAAGTATTAAAGAAATTGAAAGAAATTACACAAATATAAAATGGTAAGAGCTAGAAAAAATTAAATATTAGAGATGCCAGGAATATAGCTACAAAATGACGGATGTAAGGAATAAATAACTAATTACAGAAGAATGATGGTACATCAATAAAGGAAATGGAAAGGAGCCAACAAAATGACAAACAAACTTAAAAGTAGTTGTTACATGCTGTTGTTTTGGGGTACTATATAGGCGCGTATTTCATTCTTTTTTGATAATATTTATGCCTTTCATTTTTTTTTTCTTTTTCGTTCACTGTTTGTAAATTTGCACTTTTCATAAATCTCAAGTTTTTTATGATATATTGACAAACAAATGTTGGTAAATGATTTCTTAAAGTATATATATCAAATACAGCTAGTGGAAGAAAGCCCCCAAAGTATAAGAAATTAAAGGCAACTAGCAAAAATCTAATAAATTGTAAAGAAGTATTGATAATATATAAGGTAAATAGCCAGGAAATAATGAAAGATTAAAAACTAGTTCAGAAGTCCAGAAACATAAGTAAAAAATGGGTCAGAAAAATATAAGTCCAGAAACGTACCCCAAAAATAGGAAGAAAATGGGCAGTGAGAACAATCTAAACAAAATAGGACGACATCTCAAAAGTCGAAAAGAATAGGGACAAAATAGCAAGAAATATGTAGAATCTATAGCTATCAAACTACTTATTCATATAGGTTAAGAAGAGTATACCATGGTATATACCGCAGATTGTACTACGGTATTACTGCAGTAGTACCGCAGTAGTACCATGGGTACCGCAGATTGTACTGCGAGTACTACGGCAGTACAGTAGTAGTACTGTAGTAGTACCATGGGTACCGCCAATTGTGCAATAGTACTGGAGTAATAATGCAGTAGTACCGCAGTAATACTGCAGTAATACCACAGGTACTACAAATACCACATATGTACTACAGGTACTGCAGTAGTACTGCAGTAGTACCGCAGTAGTACTGCAGTAATACCACAGGTACTACAAGTACCACACATGTACTACAGGTACTGCAGTACTACTGCAGTATACTGCAATAGTACCGCAGTAGTACTGCAGTAATACCACAGGTACTACAAGTACCGCATATGTACTACAGATACTGCAGTACTACTGCGGTATTACTGCAGTAGTACCGCAGTAGTACTGCAGTAATACCACAGGTACTACAAGTACCACATATGTACTACAGGTACTGCAGTACTACTGCAGTATTACTGCAGTAATACCGCAGTACTTGCAGTACTTTTTTACAAGGGCATATCCAGGACCTGAAACTAACAGGTGCTTGAGGCACATGTGAATGCAAAATAGAAGTCAGGATCCCCAAAATTGTGAAGTTTTTACATGGCTGCAGACCTGCCAAGTGTCCCATCCAGCATTCCGGAGATAAAAATCCTGAAATTGCGGAATGTCCTGCATTCTGCAATTTCTGCTAAAAAAAACTCCATAAAAAAACTAGATGGAACTTCGACTGCGCGCCGCGCAGTCGAAAAAATGATGCCTCCGTCAAAGAGCAATATTACAAACCAAAACAGAAGAAATTTTTCAAATTCAAGTTCAATTGTAATCCATTAACAGGTTCTCAGAATATCGTGATTACAAGCAATTTCTCATATATATAAATGACCCTTTGATCTTTGACCTCATGACCCTAAAATCTACTCAGTTCATTGGCTCTGCAAGATGTCCTGAGTTAAATAGTAATCCATCTGTCAGTTCTAATGAGAATGCGTTCACAAGCTATTTTTGCATACATAATGAGCCCATGACCTTTGACCTTTGACCTCATGACCCAAGAATCTACTCAGTTCATTGGCTCTGCACGATACATACATGGTCTAAGTTTGGCAGGAATCCATCAATCGGTTCTTCAGATAACGCGATCACAAGCTGTTTTTGCATACATAATGAGCCCTGTGACCTTTGACCTCGTGACCCCAAAATCTAATCGGTTCATTGGCTCTGCAAGATACATACATGACCAAAGTTTGGCAGGAATCCATCAATCGGTTCTTGAGATAACGCGATCACGAGCTGTTTTTGCATACATAATGAGCCCTGTGACCTTTGACCTTTGACCTCGTGACCCCAAAATCTAATCACTTCATCGGCTCTGCAAGATACATACATGACCAAAGTTTGGAAGGAATCCATCAACTGGTTCTTCAGATAACGCGATCACGAGAACGGGACGTACGGACGTACGGACGGACGTACGTACGGACGGACGTACGGACGGACGGACAACCCGAAAACATAATGCCTCCGGATACTTCGTAACGGAGGCATAAAAACTCCATGAAAACACTGCCTGTTTTTTTTTTTCTTAACTGAGAGGTCGCTATTTACAGAGATCAACAGGTGACCAATGTGTTGTATTGCCCTTTGAGACTGACCCAAAAATCTTGACATTTTTGGTCTGCTTTTTAAAATTTTTTTTTTTTTACCGTCTTTTAGAAAAAAATGTATTAAATCATTCAAAACTGAAAAACATGAGCCCAAAGATTTCCGACCAACCCATGTTTTTGCACCTAAAGGCAATACAACATCTTTCTTTTTTTAGGCATAATGTATGTACATAAGATACAACGTGGAGCATTCCGGAAATTCGCTGTAGGGTTGAAATTGCTGTCAAATTGTTACTGAATTCTGAAACCATCTGCTTTTCTTTCATAATGAATTAGCACGTTTGAGCTTGCGTCACTTTGTTGAATAAATGGACTCTAATGGACTCTTGATTACAGTTGTCCCACATTGCAGTTTGGAAAACTTGGCAGGTCTGTAGCAATCATGCATACAGAATGTAAAGTGTTCAATCCGGACCCCCCTCCATAATACTTAGTGTGGTTAGGTAGCTTAGCATGATGTTGCATCGATAAGGTACAGGAATCAGATGATAAATTATAACAATTCAATTATAGAAATAAATGACAGGGCAAGTAAACAAAAGATGTACAGACTGCCTTGGTCAAACAACATAGCCATAATTATACAGTAGGCTTGCGGTTGCACCATGTGAGAGAGAGAGGGGAGGGGAGGGGGGGGGGGGGAGGGGGATTGGGAGGACCTGGAAAGGGCTCTCTGTAATCTTTCTTTCGTGAGTGGGTGTAGTCCTAAAAAGGACTGTTGGTACTATAGTCTTGTAAAAGACTGTTGGTTATCTTTCTTAGCTTATAGTTCTAAGGAGAACTATAGAGGATGGGTAGTAGGAGTGGCTCGACATTACGAACAGGTTGACTATCCATCGTCTCTCACATAGTGCAACCGCAAGCCTACTGTATATCTACATCACCATGCAAGCCGATACTTATAAGCAGCATCTAAGTCATGATTATTATGTGTTCATGATTTTTAGATCTGGTTACCCAAGAAGCGCTTCATCCTGCTTGTCTATGGGGGAATCTTTGCTGTCTTTGGTAGCGGTGCTGCACAGTACCCTGGTGCAGGTGCTCTTGGCTGTCTCACCATGGCATTCATTGCTGGACACAGATGGAAAGAGGGGAAGGTGAGTCTCTTTATAATGAGGATGATAACATCTAGATCTAAGAGGTAGTGAATCCGCTCTTCTGTTGGAAAGACATTTTTTGTAGTTTTTCAGTCTCATCAGCGCCTTTGATTAGGCAACTAGATATTGGCGCTTTATAAATACCTGGATTGAATTGGATTGGAAAGAGGAAAGGTGAGAAAATTTTGTTTTCATAATGATGACAATGACACATTTCATAGGTAGATCTAATTGGGGGGGGGGGGGGGGGGGGGTGCTCCCTTCCCTCCCGTCTCTCTCTCCCTCTCCCCCTCTTTACTGAGACCTTGGAGAAAGCCAGCCTGACTCTGGAAATCATGTTACTGGTGACAAAAATTAACAATAAACTGAATAAGATTGAGTGGTTGATTGATAGGTTTTACAAAAATAACCAAAAAAGAAAATAGTCAAACATGCAGCTCAAACAAATGCATTTTTGTGTAGTTGTGTTAAATCTGTAAGGTAATGTTACTATTTTAAATGTTTTGATCATGCTAAATTGTTTTCAAATCTGTTTGTGGTTGTTATAACACTCAACTGCATCTACAATGGAACTGCAATATATTTGTTCTTTTCCTTATTGAACGTAGGAAGGTGTAAATACTTTGCTGTCGTATCTCTGGTTACTGTTTGAGCCTCTTCTATTTGGCTTGATTGGAGCTGAAGTAGCCATTTCATATCTGGACCCAGCTACAGTAGGTACGGATATTGTTTCTTTCTTTGTTTATGTTATTTTAGCACGGTGGCATACTTCAGCAAATGGCTGTTCTTTAGCATGGCCGTGCACATGAACAAGCAATCACAATTTTACAAAGAAACATACATTATAGATTAACATGATTTACATACAAAGTTAAATATAAAAATACACACATACATATATATATACAAATAGGTTAGAAGGTGAGAAATCCAAACAAGCCCTCATTTAGAAAAAGAAAATAAAGAGAAAAAAGAAAAAAAGAGAAGAAAAACAAATCAACATAAGTCAGACTTGGTATAAGTACTAGAAGAATAGCACGACGTATAATTGGTAGTAGTCTACATACAATACCCAGTCTGTACGAGGAAAGAGTTGTAGCAAAAATTGAATATATCATGAATGACCCCACCCACCCACTTCATCCTGATATCTGATAATGCAACATAAAATTAACCATCAAATTTTGACTATTGAAACTTGTTCATGGTAACTGATACTAAATGTGGTTGCAGTGTAGGGGTTGAGGACTTGAGGATATGAGTGAACTGCTTGTTAAAACTAAATGGATAACTAATATTAATATTTTCTTTCATGTCTGGCTGTAGGTTTAGGCTTTGCCACACTTATCATAGGTCTGTGTGTGAGGATGGTTGTCTCTGCATTGGCTGTCACTGGGGCCGGTCTGACGTGGAAAGAAAAGCTGTTTATCTCCCTCGCATGGTTACCTAAGGCAACTGTTCAGGTACTACCTCACTCTTAACACATCAAGTACAATTCTCTATGTCACTGCCTCTGAACAGTTACTCTATCAGCTGCTATATTGTTTTAAATCCTGTCTGTACTAGTTTGGCCAGGGGGATTAGACCACCCAGCGTGGCCACTGAGAGTTGGTTATCTCATCAACTCAGCTCTTAATCAACATAAGAAGGAGGATCATGGGGGACCAACAGGCACCGCTTATACATTTTTTTCTATATAGAGGGAGCAAGTAGCTACAAGTAGTGCAGTGGGCCTTTAAGTCGTGAGTTTAACAGCCATTGTAAATGAGCTGGTAAAGCCTGTGCAAACATTTACTGTACTGCCTTGCCTTGCATTAGAGTTTATAATGATTATGGTAATAATGGGTTTGTATATTGCTCATTTCTGTTGTACATAACATTGGTTTAATTGTTGATTTCCAATATGTTGGAATATAAGGAATAAATATTAAAGAGAAGAAATCATCGGCATCATGTGTCATTGCATTGTAAAGCCAGTTGACAAATGCATCTTGAAAACACATCTTAGTTTTGTTGAATACTTGGTTTCTCCTTCCAGGCTGCAATTGGATCTGTAGCTCTAGATACAGCGAGAGACAGAGGAAGTGAAGAAGAATTAGAGATATATGGAATACAGGTAGGTAGTGACCATAATGAAAATGATAATGAATTGAAATATGGCACATATTGACAAAATCTGAGATCAAGGTATCAACTTACATTTTCGCAACATGGTGGTTGGTGGTGGAGGTTGTTATTTTACCTGACTGCTAAGTAAGCAACCAGACGGCCAACAGCTTTAGGCCCTCTTCGAGGAACCTGGTAATGAGGATTAATGCCTTACCAAAGGATACTAGCGCATCAACTTGGTTTCGAACCCGGGTCACCGGATTACGAGACTACTGCTCTACCGACTGAGCTATCGCGCCTCCTCATCAATATTAGTTCAACAAATTAATAATTGGACAATGTGTTGTGATCTTAGCTGATCTTTAAAATGTTGCAATTGCATGTATATGTACATTTAATGGTCATTACAGCAAGTGAACAACAGTATCCAGAGGGAGGACTTCAAATGATTTCCCTCAATTAAAAAAAATGATTCAAGTGTGTGTCATTTGCAGTGTTTATGTGCTTCTAATTGATGTGCTAGCTCCGCATGCAAAAACTTGTAATGTACATAGATTTTTTTCTTTTTCTTCAATCAATTATTTTATATATCAAGACCTTCTGTCCTTGAATTAAGAGGAAGCAGTGGCAATCTCATCCCCCCCCCCCTCCTGTTTGCTCCACCACCTCTATCAAATTCCTTCTTGAGAATTTCAGAATTTAACCCAATTTCTCTCCAATCTTTGATTCCTAGCTTTTGACGGTAGCAGTCCTATCCATCCTCTTTACCGCACCCCTAGGAGCCATCGTCATATCACTGACTGGTCCTCGCCTTCTTCGATGTGCCCCTCCAAACCAGACAAGTTCTCACAGAGACGTGCCGGCAGTAGCAGAAACTCAGCCAAGATATGAACCAACAAGAGGGAGCAGCTGTAGAGAGGGGCCTAGTGAAAACAATATCTTATTGGAACAAGCAAGAGTGGTAGAGAATTCAGTTTGAGTGTTATGGAGCCATTTTCATATCACAGATGGGTCCTTACTTGATAAGATGTGCCCCTCCAAACCAGATGAGTTCTCACAGAGAAGCACCAGAAGAAGCAGAAACTCAGCCAAGATATGAACCAACTAGAGGGAGCAGCTGTAGAGAGGGGCCTAGTGAAAACAATATCTTATTGGAACAAGCAAGAGTGGCAGAGAATTCAGTTTGAGTGTCACTGATGGGTCCTTACTTGATACGATGTTTCCCTCCAAACCAGACGAGTTCTCACAGAGACGTACCAGAAGTAGCAGAAACTCAGCCAAGATATGAACCGACAAGAGGAGGCAGCTGTAAAGAGGGGCCTAGCGAAAACAATATCTTATTGGAACAAGCAAGAGTTGCAGAGAATTCAGTTTGAGTGTTATGGAGCCATTGTCATATCACTGATGGGTCCTTACACGATAAGATGTGTCCCTCCAAAGTCCAAACCAGATGAGTTCTCACAGAGACGTACCAGAAGTAGCTGAAACTCAGCCCAGATATGAACCAACTAGAGGGGGCAGCTGTAGAGAAGGGCCTAGTGAAAACAATATCTTATTGGAACAAGCAAGAGTTGCAGAGAATTCAGTTTGAGTGTCATGGAGCCATTGTCATATCACTGATGGGTCCTTACACGATAAGATGTGTCCCTCCAAACCAGATGAGTTCTCACAGAGACGTACCAGAAGTAGCTGAAACTCAGCCAAGATATGAACCAACTAGAGGGGGCAGCTGTAGAGAAGGGCCTAGTGAAAACAACATCTTATTGGAACAAGGCAGAGAGGAAGGGAATGCAGTATGAACAGCTGCAGAGAGGAATCGAGTAAAAACAATAAAGATATGTGATGTGTGGTTACTGTCATGTTTCTATTCCAATCAGGGAGGCCCACAATCAGAGGACAGAATGCTGTATTGCAGCCAGAAGGAACTGTGTGAGATTGATCAAGAGCCTTTCAGCATGAGCCAGTGGCATGTCTTTCACTGTACCTTGACTTTTAAAGTGGTGGCTCAGTGGTTAAAGCGCCCCCCCCCCCCCTCATGCACAGGAGGTCGTGGGTTCAAACTCCGGCCTAGTCATACCAAAGACTTGTAACAATGGGACCTTCTGCCTTCTAGCTAGGCTCTCAGCATATTAGATTGGAGAAGGGTAGTAATAACATATTATGTTATGCAGGGCCCGCTGGAAGAGCAGTTTCATAACTGAAGTGGCTACCCTGGGTAAATATAACGTTATTATATTATTATTATCCTTCCCTATGATTCTATTTGAATTCATTATCATTATTCATACATTTAGAATTATAAATGGGTACAAGAATGTAGCCAATGAGAAGCGTCAAAATGGATCACGTGACCGTGCATTATTTTTTACTTTATGCACAGTACCATCTGCATGGGGTGCATTTTGGTGATAAAAACCGTGGATGAAGGTTGCGGAGAGATATCTTATGGCCTTGCTAAGTAAGATTGTCGACCCATTTTATAAAACAAATATTACACAGGTTTTTGTTCGTGACGTTATGGGGATGCAGTGCTATTCAGGCATTCACAGTGGCACAAAATAAAATTGGCTACGCCTCATGAATTGTATTGCACCATAGTAAATACCCTCATGTTCTGTATCGATCATTATGCACTCATACCTGTGTATTATTTGTATAATATGATTTGTACTTACTCGGTTCTTACTGGGTAATACATGTAGTAGTTATGAGAATGAGATGGTATCTGCTTTACAAACTGCTTTGTATTCTGTCAATGTGTTTTATTAGTCTGCCATATTTGTTGGAAAGACAATTAATCAAGTTAATTCAATGTTACCTTGATTAAATTAGAATCCATTGCCTACATGAAACAGGTTTTTCACATTAAGCCCATTAGAGAGTCCAATTATGACAAAGGTGATGTTGGCTACATGATAGCTCTGGCAACACTTTTTCCTAGGTCGGCTTCTCACCAAATTTGTAACTTAAAACTTTGATTTAACGTTATTTTTCAACTTAAAATCAAACAAATAAAATGTCTTCCTTCAAGCCAACACTAAGCCAAATGTGAACCTAAACCTAGAATCTGATTCTAACCCTTACATATTATATAATTGACGTAATTGCCTGGAGTATATGGCTGGAGTAAATGTTGGATCACAAAGTTATCATTTAATTTTTCTACTAACTGTCCCCCCCCTCTCTCTCTCTCTCTCTTTGGAAGAAGAGATGAGAGAAGAACTATTTGTGTTCTTGTTGGTTAGATAAAGCTGTAGAAGAAGAGGAGAGAGAAGAACTTTTTGTGTTCTTGTTGGTTAGATAAAGCTGTAAAGAGTACAGAGGTTTCATTCAAACTGTGTGTGAATATTTAGAGTGGGGTCCTCTTTCAGTGGCTTTACTTTATGGGCGTTGAAGTATTGTGTTATTATGCGCATTGTAAACAAGTGTAGATGGTTGACTATTTATATAAGCAATAAGTGTAGATGTTTGACTAACTTTGCAAGTATACTTTCTGAAATTATGAAAATGTAGTGTAAGAAAAGTTTCATATCTTAATGATGGATGGCAGTGCTAGTTGTGCTAATTTTTGAGTACCGGTAACTTTGACACCACTGAAAGTTAAATTTAGTTTGATAAATTGGTAACCCTAGCCCAAACTGTCGTTAATGCTATGTTGTAATGGCAACATATATTAGATATTGGATATAGTGTTCAAAGAGTGAAACGAAGAGGTTTTGGTCATTTCATCCCTCAATCTACAGCAATATTTTATTCATGGATTGGCCAACTTTTAATTCTACCTGTATAAAGAGATTGTAAAAAGTAAATCACACATCTTTAATTCTCCCTAAACACTCATGATTCTCAGCAGATATTTAAACTTTGGCTTTGGTCCAAACTGAGTCAATTTGGGCATTCAGCCTTCTCTGGAAATTGATTGGGAGGTCCAAACTGCAGGCTGAAAGTAAACATTGATGGGTTGGTGCTGCCTATATAAACGTAATTTTCATTTCATTTGTTTTGTAAAGCGCTTAAAAATTGTATTTGTATACCAGTGCTATATAAATTTTGGATATTATTATAAATATGCTATGTATTATTTCTTTATTCTTCATCTTGCCATTGCTGCTTCATAAAGAAATAAATACATCTGTACGTGTATTAGGAATAGGAGATTGCAATCTGAAAACAAAAGAATAAAGAAAAATTATTTTTTAGATTGAACAGTTCTATTGTGCATTGACTTCATGATGAAATTCTCCAGGTTTTTGCTTGTCTGTTGGGTATTTGATTGATTGATTGATTAACTGATTGATGGATGGATGGATGGATGGATGGGTGGATTGGTTGATTGATAGATTAATAGATTGATTGATTGATAGATTGATTGATGGATAGATTGATGATTGATTGATTGATTGATTGAGTGAGTGATTGATTGAGTGAGTGAGTGATAGATTGAGTGATTGATAGATTGATAGATAGATAGATTGATAGATTGATAGATTGATGATTGATTGATAGATTTATTGATTGATAGATTGAGTGATTGGTTGATTGATAGATAGATTGAGTGATTGAGTGATTGATAGATAGATTGATTGATTGATAGATTGAGTGATTGATAGATAGATTGATTGATTTATTGATAGATTGATGATTGATTGATAGATTGAGTGATTGGTTGATTGATAGATTGATTGAGTGAGTGATTGAGTGAGTGATTGATTGATTGATGGATTGATTGATTGATTGAGTGAGTGGTTGATAGATTGATGTAATAAGATATAATGAAAGAAGAGATAAGTGACCAGGGCCCCCGTTGGATAAAACTTACCATTGATGGTAACTTTGCCATCAATGGTAACTACCATGGAATTGATTTTGATTGGTTGTTGAGCCATGTTACCATGGCAGTTGCCATTGATGGCAAAGTTACCATCAATGGTACCTTTAATGCAGCGGGGCCCAGATGATATATTCCAGGATCACTACCCTTGTCATATGAGGAGAGCGTGTGGGTAGGAAGGAGTGCAGATACAGATAATCAAATTATCGACATTGAGGGCCTCGTTGCATAAAACTTGCTATTGATGATAACCTCCATGGAAACCTTGATTTGTTTGGCGATGTTACCATCAGTGTTAAGTTTTATGCAACGTGCCCAGGTGTGGTTTTTCGGGGTGTGATAGGCCAGATAGCTGTATTGTTTAACAGTATACAGAAAGACGAGTGGAACCACAAGTACTACATGTAGATTAATTTGTTCTTTATATACTATACGTTGATTGAGATAGGATCGTGGGAGGTACCAACCCACCCCTCTGGTTTTGTCGTCGTCGCCGTCGTTGTTTTATGGGGGGGGGGGGGGGGGTCAACTGATTCACATGAATACATAGTTGATATCAAATAGGAATATAATCATCTATTTTTTCTCTTTCATAAGAATGATGTGTCTTTAGTATACATGAAGGTATACTCAGTGGCGAATCCAGGGGGGGGGGGCAGGGGGCCCGCCCCCCCCCCCTTGAGAAAAAAAATCATGTAAAATCACGTGATTTTTACCTATTTGGGGGGTTGGGCGCCCCCCCCCCTGGCGCTCAAGGGGGGGGGGTGCAAATTTTAATGCAGGCGCGGAGCTAGGATCTTATTTTTGGGAGGGGCGGTAATGAGCAAGCGAATCACTTAATGATAGCGCGCGAAGCGCGCTCATTAGGGGGATGTGGGTGATAGGCCTCCCGCGCGTAGCGCGGAAGCTTAGACGTTTCCTTAAATTATTAGGAAAAGAAGAGACGATTTATTGTACCGTTCTCGACTGTTAATCCTTGTCTAAATGAAGTTTCCCCCCTGCCGCGCGAAGCGCGAAAGCTTTGCCGTTTCATTAAATTATTATAAAAAGAAGACGAGGGGTGTATGTTCTCGACTCTTAATCCTTATCTGAATTCAGTTCTCCCCCTCCCGCGCGAAGCTTTGACATTTCATTAAATTATTAGAGAAAGTAGACGATTCGTTAAACCGTGCTCGACTCTTAATCCTTGTCTGAATTCCGTTTCATTGTCTGAATTCGGTTCAGAGAAAGTAGACGATTCGTTAAACCGTGCTCGACTCTTTATCCTTGTCTGAATTCGGTTTCATTAAATAATTATAGAAAAAAGACGCTTCATTGCCGGCCTTTTTCTACTCCTAAAGCCCTATTTATCTGAATTCAGTTTCCCCCTTTCGCGCGAAGCGCGGAAGCTTTGACGTTTGATTTAATTATTAGAGAAAGTAGACGATTCGTTGAACCGTGCTCGACTTTTAATCCTTATCTGAATTCATTTCTCCCCCTCCCGCGCGAAGCTTTGACATTTCATTAAATTATTAGAGAAATAAGTAGACGATTCGTTAAACCGTGCTCGACTCTTAATCCTTGTCTGAATTCCGTTTCATTGTCTGAATTCGGTTCAGAGAAAGTAGACGATTCGTTAAACCGTGCTCGACTCTTAATCCTTGTCTGAATTACGTTTCATTGTCTGAATTCGGTTCAGAGAAAGTAGACGATTCGTTAAACCGTGCTCGACTCTTAATCCTTGTCTGAATTCCGTTTCATTGTCTGAATTCGGTTCAGAAAAAGTAGACGATTCGTTAAACCGTGCTCGACTCTTAATCCTTGTCTGTATTACGTTTTATTGTCTGAATTCGGTTCAGAGAAAGTAGACGATTCGTTAAACCGTGCTCGACTCTTAATCCTTGTCTGAATTACGTTTCATTGTCTGAATTCGGTTCAGAGAAAGTAGACGATTCGTTAAACCGTGCTCGACTCTTAATCCTTGTCTGAATTCCGTTTCATTGTCTGAATTCGGTTCAGAAAAAGTAGACGATTCGTTAAACCGTGCTCGACTCTTAATCCTTGTCTGAATTCCGTTTCATTGTCTGAATTCGGTTCAGAGAAAGTAGACGATTCGTTAAACCGTGCTCGACTCTTAATCCTTGTCTGAATTACGTTTCATTGTCTGAATTCGGTTCAGAGAAAGTAGACGATTCGTTAAACCGTGCTCGACTCTTAATCCTTGTCTGAATTCCGTTTCATTGTCTGAATTCGGTTCAGAGAAAGTAGACGATTCGTTAAACCGTGCTCGACTCTTAATCCTTGTCTGAATTCGGTTTCATTGTCTGAATTCGGTTTCAGAGAAAGTAGACGATTCGTTAAACCGTGCTCGACTCTTTATCCTTGTCTGAATTCGGTTTCATTAAATTATTATAGAAAAAAAGACGCTTCATTGCACCTTTTTCTACTCCTAAAGCCCTATTTATCTGAATTCAGTTTTCCCCTTTCGCGCGAAGCGCGGAAGCTTTGACGTTTGATATAATTATTAGAGAAAGTAGACGATTCGTTGAACCGTGCTCGACTCTTAATCCATGTCTGAATTCAGTTCCCCCTTCCCGCGCGAAAAGCTCAGACGTTTGATTTATTTATTATAGAAGGAAGACGATTCGTTGCACCGTTTTCGACTCTTATTAACCCTACTTATCTGAATTCATTTTCCCCCTTTCGCGCGGAGCGTGGAGGTTTTGACGTTTCTTTAAATTATTAGAGAAAGCAGACGATTCGCTGTACCGTTTGCGACTCTTAATAAGCCCCATTTATCTGAATTTAGTTTCCCCCTCTCGCGCGGAGCGTGGAGGTTTTGACGTTTCTTTAAATTATTAGAGAACGCAGACGATTCGTTGTACCGTTTTCGACTCTTAATAAGCCCCATTTATCTGAATTCAGTTTCCCCCTCTCGCGCGAAGCCTGGAATTTTTGGCGTTTCATCAAAATATAGAGAAAGGGAGACGATTCGTCGTACCGTTGACTCTTAATTCTTGTTTGAATTTAGTTTCCCCATCAACGCGAAGCGCGGAAGCTTTGACGTTTCCTTAAATTATTAGAGAAAGCAGACGATTCGTACCGTTTTCGACTCTTAATAAGCCCCATTTATCTGAATTCAGTTTCCCCCTCTCGCGCGAAGCCTGGAATTTTTGGCGTTTCATCTATAGAGAAAGGGAGACGATTCGTCGTACCGTTGACTCTTAATTCTTGTTTGAATTTAGTTTCCTCGAAAATGTTTAACCTCTGATTTCTTTAGCTGATATTATAGGAAAGTGAAACTTCGGGAAAATACAAGTATTGTAGTTGTAGTCACTCTCGAAGTCGTCACAGCGGATAAAAAGTCACAGTTCGGAGAGAAAAAACTCGTCGGCCGACCGACAATATACATCTCACCGACTTCAAACTGTTGCATTGATATAGTACATGAGGATCGAGCAAGAATACCGACACAGCTGACCCGACACAGCAATATATTTACCCGTGTCTTTCTTGCTCCCTCGACGAGACGACTCCACCCAACAACCTCCCTCTCTCTTTTACTCCGGCCCACTCCTCCTAGGCTCATGCTCTTACCTCCCCTCTCTCCCTCTCTTTCATCCCCCATTTCTTTTCTTTCCCTTTTTCTTCTTTTTTTCCTTTTCTTTCTTTTCTTTCTTTTCCTTTCTTTCCTCTCCTCCCTCTTTTTCCTTTCTTTTTCTTTCTTTCTTTTCTTTTCTTTCCCTTTCCCTCTCTTTTTTCCCCTCCCCCTTTTCTCCTTTTCCCGACGGCAGCGTAGTTTTATCGACAATATCCTGACAGGTGGAGGGGTGTCACACCCCCACACCCCCCCCCCTTTGGCGACGCCCCTGATAGTGATTGTTCTGATGTCGAGTTATATAATAAAAAGACTGATACCTGAACTTTACATGAGCCATGGTGTTCATGTTTCTCAAGCTGCGAGAGAATATTTTAACAAATTATTGTGTCCGTATCAGGAAAATCACCCCCGGAAAATTACCCCCGGAAAACTTCCCCCAAGGACAATTACCCCCACCCCTGAAAATAACCCCCTAGGACAATTATTACCCCCCCCCCCCCTCCCGGAAAATTAACCTCCTGTTCCTGAAAGGGGAAGTCCACCCTAATAATAATTTGGTTATAATAAAAGAAGATTTTTTTTCGGGAGTAATTGTCCTCAGGAGGTAATTGTCCTAGAACCAATTTTGTCTAATGCAAATAAAAAAAAGGTAAAGATAACTATTGTTCAACGAATGAACAATAAACGTAAAATCCTAAACAAAAAACAATATGGCAAGATGATGAATCGAAGGTTAGAAAAATGTGGGTAGGGTATAGAAGCCTTCCCTTCCCCCTCCCCGTCTAACCCTACGGAAAAACAAAATAAACATCTGTTCAAACAAAACAAAACACAGCAAATTGATTTTGTTTTGTTGAAGTTTTGCTTTCAAAAATACATTTACATGTAAGCTTGTATTTAGTCTCTGTGGCAAATCCAAAATGACATGAAATCTGGCCTTAAAATAATTGTAAAATGGTTTTTGATATAGTTTAGAAAACGTTCAGTTTAATTGGCCATGAGCGTGAAGATTTTGCAAGATGAAGTATCGAAACGTTACCCTTTGAATAAATATAATATGTTGGTCTATCGTTTCTACAATTTTATTCCATCCTCTATAAAGGGGGACGGGGCTTGGGGGATTTTGCATTAACTTTCTTCTTTCTATACATGTGCCTTGCTTAAATTGATTGATAATCGAGAAAAAGTTTTTGAAAGCAGTGAGGCTAGAACCGCTACGGAGAAAGTATTTTTAATTTTTCAGCACGATAAACGGGAAACTGGTAGCATTCGAGATCCCCGATGATTGGGAGAACGGTGAATGGACCCAACACGTGTTAGCTGAAGGCTTCAAACCACCGGAACCTAACCCTCGACCCGGAAGAGGTTCCCCAGGAAGAGCACAGGTTTTCTTCCCTGACATTAATGAATCAAGGTATGTGTGCCCCATCAGTGGCGTAGCCAGGATAGGAGGGGGCTCGGATATAATTATTCCTATGCTTTTCGATACCCAAAATAAACATTATGAAAAAATCGAGCAAATGAAATGTTAAAGGTCTGGCCATATCCGCAGAAAGTTTCCAAATTTGCTGACCGAAAATCTTAAAATTTGTAATCTATAATAATTTTTGCATGTTAATACGTCTCCTATGTTTCGTACACTGTTTTGTTATTGTTATATTTTTTATAGCCAATTGTTGGAACTATGTATCTTTTAATAACAGGGACTGCCTCGACAGAACCTTATGGTTTTATTTGCAGTTTCCCCAATTCATTTCTATTGCTGATTAACTTTGTATAATTCCGGTATATTTGTAGACATGTTTCCATTTTGTGTGTGTTCTGTGTTTTCTATATTGAATATAATCTGTATCTTATATGTTTTTTATGGATTTGAATTGAAATAAAACTTGAACTTGAAAATAATAATGAGGTGGATGTCACATCCTAAAACCCTTCCATCTCCAACCACTATTCTCTCAACATCCTCCTGTTTCAGTGCCGTCATGGTCGATATATCTTTTTTCACTTGGCATTGGCAGGATGAAGCCGTTTATACTGATGACTGGAGACGATGATGGCAGGGTGTACGTCGTCAAACCTCTCAACGACGCCGACCCATCTGATTGGTCGTACAAGGCTGACGTGCCGTTCGAAGCAGTGGGCAACACAATAGGCGATCTGACCTATGCGGACGTGGATGGGGGGGGGGGGGGGGGGGGGGGGTAAGCGGACACTTTTTTTTTTTTTTTTTGGTCTCAAAATTTCAAAATTTGACATTTTTCGACGTTGGGGGGGGGGTAAGGTCACCTTATTTAGGTTAGCCGTGGTGATAATTTTTTTTTTTTTTTTTTTTTTTATAATAAAAAAAAAAAAAAAAAAAAAAAAAAGGGGGGGGGGGGGGGGTTTTAGGTTTTTTTAGGGGGGTTTACATACATTAAAATACCAAGGGGGGGGGGGGGGGTTTGAACCCCCAAACCCCCCCCCCCCCCTGCGTACGCCCCTGGGTGTGATGTTACATGTATTATAATTTGGTGTGGTATGGTATTATGTGGTATGGTGTGGTATGTGGCAGTGAAGGGCAAGCCTTGTTATACTGCAGTTTACCCGTTAAAAGTAAATGGACCCATTAGTTGAAATATTATTTTATGAGTATTATATGACTATTGGGTGGGTAGGATTTTTAATCGATCTTTTAATATTTCTATTTTTTCTCCATATACCCCCTCCCTACCCCATCGGCCATTTAGAATTTCAAGAGTAAAGTTAAAGACGTGTCTTTCCCGTGTCCAATAATTTGATCAGATACAATATCAGATACAATATCATACTGAATTATTATATTCTATTTAATTTTCTTCGCCAAAATTTACTGACAGTTGTACAATTTCTCAATTTCAACGATAAGGGCGCCACCTTAGATTTACCCTCGTAGCGCACCTGTAAACTGTTTACACTCTATATTATACAAAGTCCGGAAAACACTTAAACTGCATGTTTTAATATTTTTAAACAGTGTTAGTCACATTAAAAAAAACACAGATACAAACATAAACATCAGTCCACATAGATTTTAGTCAAAGATACTTAGCCTTTCATGTCTCATTTGACACGTTGATTAATAAAATCTAACCATGAAAGCTGAACGACAGCCTTGTTTCCTTAGGTCCATGTAACTTGGGTCCATTTTTTTTTTTGGGGGGGGGGGGTGCAAACTTCTTACTGAGAAATGTGAATTGGCATATTGCCACGCCACCGATTTGGACTGGGTAATATGTGTGGATCGTCATTTTTCTTATAATTATCCTTTTCCAGCCTTGCTTTCTTTATCCCTTCTTGAGCACATGTTTTTGTTTTGGCCCTCGAAAATTTGAAAATTTGCACCCCCCAAAAAAGCTTAATATCACGTTTTTACACGTTTTTTTTCCAAGGCCCCCCCCCCCTGGATCCGCCACTGGTGCATAAGGTGTATGGGTAAAAAGGCACAACAGTTGACGGTTGTTCGAATACTGGTAGTATAAAAGTTATGGGGGTGGTAGTTGAAGAAATGCAGCACTATAGCGCATCCCCCTCAACCTCAATTTAAAGGCACACTGTCCTACTTGTAGCTACTTGCTCCTTCTATATAGAAAACTTCCCCAATCGGTGCCTGTTGGTCTCCCATGATCCTCTTTTTCTTATGTTAAATGAGAGCTGAGTTAATGAGATAGCCACCTGTCACAGTGACCTCGCTGGCTCGCTGGGTGGTCTAATCCCTTCTGACTGAAGTAGTAAAGCCTGCCTTTAAGCCCATGACTGCGCATGGCAGTGTATGCGGGATAAGAGACACAAAAGCTCCGATTTTGTTATTTTGAATTATATAAAAATTGAAGCCTTTTTATTGTTTATTTAAAGACAGGATGTCAGATGTTGATGAGAAGCTCTTCCGGGTCATGATGTGGTGTGTCACTCGATCCATCTCAACAGCTATCACTAAGTGTTTTAGTTTTATTGACAATACAGAGGTAATCATGTACAGTTTTCTACATAATGTATATCAATGGTGTATATACTAGCTAGGGGGTACGATGGACACATGTCCCGCAATCAATGGTGACAAAAGAGAGAAAGAGAAAAGAAAGAGAGAGAGAGAGAGAGAGAGAGAGAGAGCGGGGGGGGGGGGGGTGTAATGCGCCGGGTAAGAGAATGGAAGGGGAAGACGAGTTGGGGTAACTAATGGACAATGAAGAAAGATAGGTAGACAGATACAAACGGGGGAAAGAAATAGACATAACACAATGTAGCTGGAGCTGCTGGATCATTCTAACTAAAACAACTGTTATGTAATGAACAATACCAGTTTTGAACGTCTCATTCAAGAGTTAAGGAGCACATCTAACACTGTCTGAACGAGGGATTAAACAATGATTGTCTTTATTCGAATGCATTCAAGCAACAATTTGAATTCACTTTAGGTATCATACCTCAGTCAAACCAACGAGACAAACTCAAGACCGACAACAGACTAAACATAACATTTCATTTGTTTGTTTGTTTTTTATTTTTTCCGTATAAAAAAGATATCATGCATTCAGTAAAACAACAACAAATAGAATTATGAATTACAAGATAAGCATTCAGTTAAACAATAACATATATAATTATGAATTACAAGATAAAATAAACGGCTGGATAGCCCATATTCAGCGGTATCGTAATGATGCCGCTGGTCTTCCATGGGGACCAAATGTTTTTTTTTGTTAATAAATGTTATCTTGTCAATGATTATTATTGTTGATTACACAGTGATTTGTTGTACCTCATCATTTTATTTTTGTTACCATTTCTATAAATTTACATGGATTGGAAAAGAGGACCTTCGGTTTACAGTTATTTAGTTAATCTTTGTCTTTTTTCTTGTTTTGAATCCAATGATTTTTTTGTTTTTGCCGAATAAATAATAATAATAATACAAAAGATGTTTGTGTCAATGTTAGATTGAAGAGAAATACCTTTCATGGTAACAAGTACACATTCATTGAAGTGCAATCCATCCCTTGTAAAAAGTTGATTTGAATAAAAGCAGAACAATAAGAGAAACAGAATGGCAAAAGTTTGAAATGAATCGGATCAATAGTAAGGAAGTTATGAATGTTAGTCTATGCGAATCTCAAATTCCCAGCAAACACAGAACGTTTTCAGAACGTTTTCAAAACGTTTTTATTAGGTCCTGTACGTCTTCGTCCTAAATGAACGTTTTAAAAACGTTTATATAACATTAAAGTTTGGACTTCTCATTTACGTCAAAGTTTAGGTTTTTGAGAACGTTTAAAAAACGTTTTTTGGACGTTACAAAATTAAACGTTTGGTATAGGACGTTTACAGAACGTTTGATATAGGACGTTTACAGAACGTTTGATATCGGACGTTTACAAAACGTTTGTGGACGTTACAAAATAAACGTTTTGTATATAACGTTCACAGAACGTTTTATATACGTCCAATTCAATAAATCAACTAAGATTTTTTTTAAAACAAATACCAGAATTAAGCATCATATTTTGTCTACGTCCAACTACTAAGGATAAATAAAAACAAATGAAAACAGATCACTAAAATACTGTAGGCGATTTCTTGACTAGAAATGAAAACGAGATTTGTTTGTTTTATCATATAAATGCATACACAATTCATAAACAAAAATACACAAGCAAAACATATTTTTATACATTTTACATACTCAATTTTATTACCGGTAATTTCAAATCATTTATCTTACATCTTTACACAACAACGAACGAAGCCGCCGCCGCCGAGGATTGATCGATGACGTCAGCGCAGTGCCCGGCGGCTGCGTTATTGCCCGGCTAGCTAGCTAGCCGGCCATGTGCGTGAAAATTACATTGAGAATTTTCCCATTGAATACCGTGTGTGCCTTTGCAAGAGCTATCAAGAAATCCTGAACTATCTACCTAATTTGTGAGACTGCAACACCAATGTAAGTGATATTTTACCATTTTGATATCTGTTAGGTGTTTAAATGTTGTTTGAGTGAATTCGAGACGT
The DNA here is from genome assembly GCA_035222895.1 of Strongylocentrotus droebachiensis. Lineage (NCBI taxonomy): Eukaryota > Metazoa > Echinodermata > Echinoidea > Camarodonta > Strongylocentrotidae > Strongylocentrotus > Strongylocentrotus droebachiensis. The sequence goes on along the minus strand of JAVYIG010002641.1, from coordinate 182,391 downwards.
GTAAAATGTGGGAAAACATTTAAATGAGTATCGGCTTGTGTCGTGACATGTCTGCATGTAACTCCGGGAAGCTCCAACACCGGCGCGCAGCGTCGGCGCGCCGGTGTTGGAGCTTCCCGGAGTTAGTCTGCATGCTGCATTCATGCATTAGCGATAATAACGTGCATGAAAATTTACTTTTAACCAACCTGTGAGTGTGAATGCAATGTGATACATGCCAAACAAAAAGGCGTATGTTAACCAGACGCGTTACTGTTATTGTTGATTGTTGTATGATTGAATCCAGAATGATGTGAATTAACCCAACTTTCACCTAACACTAACACATTAATACATGTCATGTAGCAGAAAGAGTTACTTAAAATCACTGAAAGAACTTGAATTTATTTCTGATATGGTAAAGGTCTACATGTACATTGTAACTGTAAGTTAGTCTAGTAGATCTATGACCGAGTGACTTAAAGTCTTCAGTGAAGATGGCCATGTGTTTCGGACTCCCCACACGTATCCGCACCGCTGGTATTAGATTGCGCGTGGCCATTTTGCCCACTAAATTTCACATTTCCAAACGTGAATACAGCCACACATTTGCACGGGAGTCAAAATCAGGGGGGGGGGGGTCTGCCTATCATTTGATAGGCAGACCCCCTTTTTTGTTTGTTCATTTGAAAGGGGGCTGGGGCGCAAGCTGGGGCGTGTTTAATTGAATTATCAAATAAAAAAATAATTAAATAAATAAAAAAAATAAATAAAAAGGGAGAGGGGGGCTTGCCCCACGACCCCCCCCCCCTGCAGGGTCCGCTTGTGTCCGTGTTATATAGAATTATCAAATTAAAAAAAATAATAAAATAAATAATAGGGGGAGGGGGCTTGCGCCCCAGCCCCCTATCAAATGAACAAAAAAAGGGGGGGGGGTGGTCTGCCTATGTCCGTGTTGAATTGAAATTGAACAAGAAAACAAAACTAGACATATAATACTTGTTTGGAACAAGTATAGGTGGGCTGGTCAACTAACATTTGAGACAAAATAGAGCAAAAATAAGCGACATACTGCTTACAAATTCTGAAAAGACAATATCATGTAGATTCATAACGTGAACTAAATTCACCTTCTATAGGCATAACACGCAAATTATGAAGTTTTTGACATGAGGCCTTTAATCAAAATTTTCACTATGATGACGTCATCAAAATGAAAAATGGTTATTACTGCGCTTGTAGAGAATTGTCTTAGCTACAACATATCGAAATTTTGAAGAAAATTGATCAATATTTACAGAGATACAATAAATTTTACATAAATATGCTGACGTCATAATATGCAAATTCGTATTTTGAGTTCCAAGGCCATTGTGATGATGTCACGATACACTTAATGGCCAAATGAGACATGGAATCATATTTCCGACTCATACTCTATCTAAATATGAAAAAAAATTGAGGATCCCGGGGCATTCCAAAGAGCTATAACGGATTTTGTATAGGCATGTTTTTGCCCATATATGCTATGTATTAAAAGACCTCGCGCGCACTGACATTTATCTTGAATTTACGCTCATCTTGTTATTAATGGTCATAAAGAGATAAACATGGTATCAAATTCCTTGAAAAAATATGAGAAATATCATGAAAGAAAAAAAAATGGCGATTCTATGTTTTGTAATGGTGTTACGCGCGAAAACGCGCGCGCATGCTCGTACGCGCGATTTTTTATAAAATGCTTAAAATGACCTGAAACGTATGCAAAATAAATTTGAGACGATTTTGAGCATTTTAAAATTTTGCGCGCGCACTGACGCGCGGACGTACGCGCACGCGCGCGTTTTTTGACCTGAAATTGACTGGACTGATATTGACCTTGATCGTAATAAATATGAATGAGAAATACCTTTTGGTTATGAAGATATGATCATGAGTTTATTTTCAGAAAATTTCACAAAATGGCGCCTAGATGACGTCATCAATCAAGGTCAAGGTTGAAAACCTTACTGTGTTTTGTCCAAATGCCTATACATATGTGTGCCAAATTTCAAGTGATTTGATTTAGACAATTTCAAGTTATCTTGCTAACAAAAAAGTGGCGAGAATTAAGAAAAACTAGACATATAATACTTGTTTGGAACAAGTATAGGTGGGCTGGTCAACTAACATTTGAGACAAAATAGAGCAAAAATAAGCGACATACTGCTTACAAATTCTTAAAAGACAATATCATGTAGATTCATAACGTGAACTAAATTCTCCTTCTATAGGCATAACACGCAAATTATGAAGTTTTTGACATGAGGCCTTTAATCAAAATTTTCACTATGATGACGTCATCAAAATGAAAAATGGTTATTACTGCGCTTGTAGAAAATTGTCTTAGCTACAACATAACGAAATTTTGAAGAAAATTGATCAATATTTACAGAGATACAATAAATTTTACATAAATATGCTGACGTCATAATATGCAAATTCGTATTTTGAGTTCCAAGGCCATTGTGATGATGTCACGATACACTTAATGGCCAAATGAGACATGGAATCATATTTCCGACTCATACTCTATCTTAATATGAAAAGAAATTGAGGATCCCGGTGCATTCCAAAGAGCTATAACAGATTTTGTATAGGCATGTTTTTGCCCATTTTTGCTATGTATTAAAAGAGCTCGCGCGCACTGACATTTATCTTGAATTTACGCTCATCTTGTTAATAATGGTCATAAAGAGATAAACATGGTATCAAATTCCTTGAAAAAATATGAGAAATACCATGAAAGAAAAAAAAATGGCGATTCTATGTTTTGTAATGGTGTTACGCGCGAAAACGCGCGCGCATGCTCGTATGCGCGATTTTTTATAAAATGCTTAAAATGACCTGAAACGTATGCAAAATAAATTAGAGACGATTTTGAGCATTTAAAAATTTTGCGCGCGCACTGACGCGCGGACGTACGCGCATGCGCGCGTTTTTTGACCTGAAATTGACTGGACTGATATTGACCTTGATCATGATAAATATGAATGAGAAATACCTTTTGGTTATGAAGATATGATCATGAGTTTATTTTCAGAAAATTTCACAAAATGGCGCCTAGATGACGTCATCAATCAAGGTCAAGGTTGAAAACCTTACTGTGTTTTGTCCATATGCCTATACATATGTGTGCCAAATTTCAAGTGATTTGATTTAGACAATTTCAAGTTATCTTGCTAACAAAAAAGTGGCGAGAATTAAGAAAAATAAACTAGACATATAATACTTGTTTGGAACAAGTATAGGTGGGCTGGTCAACTAACATTTGAGACAAAATAGAGCAAAAATAAGCGACATACTGCTTACAAATTCTTAAAAGACAATATACAATATACAATACAATGAACATTTAGGGCGCCATTCCCATAAGGCTCAGAGCGCTAACATCAAATAATATTATTGGTCTTTACTACATGTAGTAATTAAAGGCTACAATTAGATATTCCATATAAAATATTAAATTCAATTGATTAAATTAAATAATTAAACATAGAGGAGAATTCATGTAAAGAGATGAGTTTTCAGAGCCTTCTTAAAAATATCGATAGAGGCAGATTGTCTGATGGACATGGGGAGATTATTCCACCCTTTGGATGCTGCTACCGTGAAAGTCCTATCCCCGGCTTGGACACGTGTAATTGGATAATTTAGACGGAGGTTATCATTTGAAGATCTGAGATTTCTGCTTGGTGTATATAAAGTTAAACAATTAGACAGGTAATTAGGAGCTAGGTGGTGCAATGATTTATAGACATATAAGAGTAACTTAAAAATGATTCGCTGTTGAATTGGAAGCCAGTGAAGGGAATTAATTAATGGTTGAGCTGAATGACTTCTACCGACCTCAAACACAAGACGTGCTGCCCAGTTTTGTAGGCGCTGGAGACGGTTTACATGTAACTTTGGAAGAGAGGAAAGAAGTCCATTACAATAATCAAGTCTAGAGAGAATTAAAGACCTTACAGCATGATGACAAGTTGATTGATCAATATATCTACGAATTCGTGATATGTTCCTTAAGTGAAAAGTGACCGTTCTACTAACATTGTTAATATGTGAATTCATACTCATATGAACATCAAAGAATGCGCCCAAGTTTTTAATTGTGTCTGTAGGTTTTACGGAAATATTTCCTATGGTGAGAGTTATGTCTGGCAATTTTCTGAAATTGTGTGGTGAAGCAGCAATAAAAAACTCTGTCTTACTGTCGTTCAATTTCAACTTGTTAATGGACATCCAATTCTTTATATCACAGATGCAGTTTTGCAGTGACAACAATGCACAATCTAATTCACCACGTATTTTGGGATCAAATGAAACATATAACTGTATATCATCCGCATATACATGGTATGACACATTATGATGCTGAGTAATATCACTAACCGGGAGGGTGTAAATTGTAAAACCAACAGCACCTACTACAGAACCTTGTGGCAGACCAAACTTGGAAATGATAGGCGCAGACAATTCCCCTGCAATGTCTACTTGTGTTGACCAGCCATCGAGATAAGACTGGAACCATTTTAGGGCAGTGTAGATTCATAACGTGAACTAAATTCACCTTCTATAGGCATAACACGCAAATTATGAAGTTTTTGACATGAGGCCTTTAATCAAAATTTTCACTATGATGACGTCATCAAAATGAAAAATGGTTATTACTGCGCTTGTAGAGAATTGTCTTAGCTACAACATATCGAAATTTTGAAGAAAATTGATCAATATTTACAGAGATACAATCAATTTTACATAAATATGCTGACGTCATAATATGCAAATTCGTATTTTGAGTTCCAAGGCCATTGTGATGATGTCACGATACACTTAATGGCCAAATGAGACATGGAATCATATTTCCGACTCATACTCTATCTTAATATGAAAAAAAATTGAGGATCCCGGTGCATTCCAAAGAGCTATAACGGATTTTGTATAGGCATGTTTTTGCCCATATATGCTATGTATTAAAAGACCTCGCGCGCACTGACATTTATCTTGAATTTACGCTCATCTTGTTAATAATGGTCATAAAGAGATAAACATGGAATCAAATTCCTTGAAAAAATATGAGAAATATCATGAAAGAAAAAAAAAAGGCGATTCTATGTTTTTTAATGGTGTTACGCGCGAAAACGCGCGCGCATGCTCTTACGCGCGATTTTTTATAAAATGCTTAAAATGACCTGAAACGTATGCAAAATAAATTTGAGACGATTTTGAGCATTTAATTTTTTTGCGCGCGCACTGACGCGCGGACGTACGCGCACGCGCGCGTTTTTTGACCTGAAATTGACCGGACGGATATTGACCTTGATCATGATAAATATGAATGAGAAATTACTTTTGGTTATGAAGATATGAACAAGAGTTTTTTTTCAGAAAATTTCACAAAATGGCGCCTAGATGACGTCATCAGTCAAGGTCAAGGTTAAAAACCTTACCTTGCTTTGTTCCTATGCCTATACATATGTGTGCCAAAATTTAAGTTATTTGATTGAGCCATTGTCAAGTTATCTTGCTAACAAAAAAGTGGGTCGAAATAAGAAAAATAAATAAATAATAAATAAATAATAAATAAAGGCGATTTTAACAAAAATATAAGGTGGTCTGTATTAGATACAGCCCACCTGATAAATAACTAGACATATAATACTTGTTTGGAACAAGTATAGGTGGGCTGGTCAACTAAAATACGAGACAAAATAGAGCAAAAATAAGTGACATACTGCTTACAAATTCTTAAAAAACAATATCATGTAGATTCATAACGTGAATTAAAATCACCTTCTATAGGCATAACATGCAAATTATGTCATTTTTTACATGAGGCCTTTAATCGAAATTTTCACTCTAATGACGTCATCAAAATGAAAAATGGTTATTAATGAACTTGTAGAGAATTATCATAGCTACAACATATCAAAATTTTGAAGAAAATTAATCAATATTTACAGAGATACAATCAATTTTACATAAATATGCTGACGTCATAATATGCAAATTCGTATTTTGAGTTCCAAGGCCATTGTGATGATGTCACGATACACTTAATGGCCAAATGAGACATGGAATCATATTTCCGACTCGTACTCTATCTAAATATGAAAAAAAATTGAGGATTCCGTTGCATTCCAAAGAGCTATAACGGATTTTGTATAGGCATGTTTTTGCCCATATATGCTATGTATTAAAAGAGCTCGCACGCACTGACATTTATCTTGAATTTACGCTCATCTTGTTAATAATGGTCATAAAGAGATAAACATGGTATCGAATTCCTTGAAAAAATATGAGAAATATCATGAAAAAAAAAAATGGTGATCCTATGTTGTGTAATGGTGTTACGCGCGAAAACGCGCGCGCATGCCCGCGCGCGCGATTTTTTATAAAATGCTTAAAATGACCTGAAACGTATGCAAAAAAAATTTGAGACGATTTTGAGCATTTAATTTTTTTGCGCGCGCACTGATGCGCGGACGTACGCGCACGCGCGCGTTTTTTGACATGAAATTGACCGGATGGATATTGACCTTGATCATGATAAATATGAATAAGAAATACCTTTTTGTTTTGAAGATATGATCATGAGATGATTTTCAGAAAATTTAACAAAATGGCGCCTAGATGACGTCATAAGTCAAGGTCAAGGTTGAAAACATTACTGTGTCTTGTCCATATGCCTATACATATGTATGCCAAATATCAAAGCATTTGATTGAACCATTTCAAAGTAATTTTGCTAACAAAAAAGTGGGTCAAAATAAGAAAAATAAACTAGACATATAATACTTGTTTGGAACAAGTATAGGTGGGCTGGTCAACTCAAATTTGAGACAAAATAGAGCAAAAATAAGCGACATACTGCTTACAAATTCTTAAAAAACAATATCATGTAGATTCATAACGTGAACTAAGTTCACCTTCTATAGGCATAACACGCAAATTATGAAGTTTTTGACATGAGGCCTTTAATCAAAATTTTAACTATGATGCCGTCATCAAAATGAAAAATGATTATTACTGCGCTTGTAGAGAATTGTCTTAGCTACAACATATCGAAATTTTGAAGAAAATTGATCAATATTTACAGAGATACAATCAATTTTACATAAATATGCTGACGTCATAATATGCAAATTCGTATTTTGAGTTCCAAGGCCATTGTGATGATGTCACGATACACTTAATGGCCAAATGAGACATGGAATCATATTTCAGACTCATACTCTATCTAAATATGAAAAAAAATTGAGGATCCCGGTGCATTCCAAAGAGCTATAACGGATTTTGTATAGGCATGTTTTTACCCATATATGCTATGTATTAAAAGACCTCGCGCGCACTATCATTTATCTTAAATTTACGCTCATCTTGTTAATAATGGTCATAAAGAGATAAACATGGAATCAAATTCCTTGAAAAAATATGAGAAATATCATGAAAGAAAAAAAAATGGCGATTCTATGTTTTTTAATGGTGTTACGCGCGAAAACGCGCGCGCATGCTCGTACGCGCGATTTTTTACAAAATGCTTTAAATGACCTGAAACGTATGCAAAATAAATTTGAGACGATTTTGAGCATTTAAAAATTTTGCGCGCGCATTGACGCGCGGACGTACGCGCACGCGCGCGTTTTTTGACCTGAAATTGACTGGACTGATATTGACCTTGATCATAATAAATATGAATGAGAAATACCTTTTGGTTATGAAGATATGATCATGAGTTTAATTTCACAAAATGGCGCCTAGATGACGTCATCAGTCAAGGTCAAGGTTGAAAACATTACTGTGTCTTGTCCATATGCCTATACATATGTATGCCAAATATCAAAGCATTTGATTGAACCATTTCAAAGTAATTTTGCTAACAAAAAAGTGGGTCAAAATAAGAAAAATAAATAAATAATAATAATAAAGGCAATTTTAACAAAAATATAAGGTGGTCTGTATTAGATACAGCCCACCTGATAAATAATAATAATAATAAAGGCAATTTTAACAAAAATATAAGGTGGTCTGTATTAGATACAGCCCACCTGATAAATAAAGGCAATTTTAACAAAAATATAAGGTGGTCTGTATTAGATACAGCCCACCTGATAAGAAAAACAAAATAAAGACTTTAGAAAAAAATGTTTAAGTGGATTTTTTTTTTTTTTTTACCCTTTCATCCAATTTTGATGAAATTTTTAGTGTTCTTGTTAAATTTTACTCTACTTTACATAACATCCAAATTTCAGCCTGGAGTACCACTTTAAGTGCTAACTTAACCCTAATAGCACCTGGGGGGGGGGCATAATGCCCCCCCCCCTCGAGATTGTTCGCGACCATTCCGCCGCGCAATTTTTTTTGACCGCGCTGCTCGCTGACTTTTTACTTTCAAGTCTTGCGCATCTTTTGACACCATTTTCGCGAAAATCAGGAATACCGTTATGATGCTGCACGGCCTTTTATACACGCTCGTCCAAACGAAAATGGCTCAAAAACGTGATTTTGTGTACAAACTCAATGCAAATTGAGTTTTCTCACCTTATTCATAAAGATATGATTATTTTCACTTTCTTTGGCTGAAATTAATTTATTATAGCACGATTATGCTTCAAAATAGTTCTATGATAAATTTTACGAAAAAAACACAACAAAAACAAAGGTGGTAGCAAGGTCTGAAATACCCAGGTGCTATTAGGGTTAAGAGAGTTTTCTGAATACCACCCCTGCTGATATACACAACGAATCACCAGCATAAAGAATTTTGTTAGCATTTTTGGCCTGGACATTGTCAATCTCTAGGTGTGCATCAACATACGCTACTTGTATGAGTACAGTAGACCACTGCCTTTGTTGTCGAGTGCTGCGCTGCAATTTAATTTATATGCTAGAAGGATGCTAGATGATGTTTTAACCCTAATAGCACCTGGGGGAGGGAGGGGGGGGGGGGCATAATGTACCAATTCATCAAAATTGAAATTAACATGTTGAACTCAAAATGAATTCATAAAGCTTGAACATTTTTCAAAAATTCTTTTCTTGCTTGATATTTTTCTAATGTCTGTGATGTTTTTCCAGATATGGAGTGTGACCCTGAGCCACTTCGCAGAAGCCCGAGAAAGGCAGATAAGTCGAAGACTAAGGAACTTCCTCTCCCCAAATTGTCAACAACATCCATGATGGCCAGATTTGTCCCCTTAAGCCCGACGGGCCCAATCCAGAGGGGATCATCTCCATCTACAACTACATTCCCCTCTCCTTCGACTTCTCGCCAAAGCCAGCCGCCGACACCAAAAGCTAGAACCTTGGACAGTAAGTATTTACGTAGAGAATTTCACAAACAAAATATCTCTTCTCAAGAACTTAATAGTATGTTTCATAGGAGGTCAATTGATTAGATTTTGGAGTACAGCATATTTAAACTATAAACAAAATTTACTATTTTTTACCAAGATGCTACACTGATATAAGAGAGAGAGGTTGTCAATATAAATACAACATCAAAAGTAAGTTCCCCCCTAAAGAGCCCCATCAAATCTTCCAGTGGAAAAATCAAGAAAAAAAACGTAATTTTTTGTTCATGTTGTGATCATTCAGCCGTTAAGTCACGGATGTCACTAATTTTCTTGAATCTGCTTCCTAACAACCCTAGCTATATCCAATGCTTGGTTTCAACTTGAATAATTTGTTATACTCGAAGATTTTATGGGGTTCTTTAGGGGGAAACTTTCTTTTGATGTGTTTAATTTTGATTTATTTTTATCAAAAAAGCAGGGGTATATTTTTCTGCAAAATTGCTTTCAGATTCTTTCTGTATGTGTTGCATTGTCTGATGCTTTGTACAAGTATTGTCATTGCAGCTTGGTGATGTATTCCTGAAATGCGATAGTTGAAAAGCTGTCGTACATATCAGTCACACTAAAATTACATACTCTTCTTAGCTACCAAAATGACCTAATTTGTTAATGTATTTTTTTTTACTCCTTTTGTTTTCCTAGACAATTTTCAACAGCAGGTACTTCAAAAACTTCAGAAGCTGGAAGATGTCCAGGCCCAGATAGTGGAGACGCTGGCAAACCTGGTTGCCAAATCATCAGTGAGTTTACGGGCAGGTCCTGCCGACCTGCAGGAGCCCTTTGCGGAACCGCTCAAGACAGGGAGTGAATTCGACTTGCTCGAAATGAGACTCGTAGAGTCTGATTTTAAGAAGAGAATGGTAAGTTTAAAAATACTTGCATACTAATTTGGCATTATTTGATCATCCATTCAAATGACTTTGTTTTTCCTTTTTGTACAGGTTTAATTATCTAAACCTGAAATATCCTGAGTTTCTGATTTATACATGCCTTGATTACTTTATAGCCATGTTTAAAAAAAAAAGTGAAAGCCTGTGAATTTTGCAAATGATAAATTCATGTTTACCGCATCAGGGTGAAGGTTTTAGCGGAGAAACATTCATAATAATGTCTGGAAATGAGACGGTTGGCTCCTATTTATGTGAGAATCTATGGCATTGTAATTGATAATGGTTCTTTTAATTTCAGATCAACTACCTGAGTCTAGTCGGCGGGCGCAATATTGCCCAAACAAGTCGGCGTATCATGAAAAAGCTGGGGTCAAATAATCTTTGGTCAGATTTCAACGTGAATGGGAGGAAGGGGAAGCGTGGTCTGAAGTCAACAAGATTTGTTCCCGTCATTGTCAGTAAGTAATCAATTAGTATATGATTAGCCAATTTCAATTTTATTTTATATGTTTCTGGATTCACCCGATGAGTTACAATGATTGGTGATCAATTGGACATTGATGGTCTCTAGCAACCTTGCTGCCTTTGAAGTCGCATAATAGCATTGTTTTCTGCTTGTAAGGTAGCTGTTGAATTTGGCCTCTAAGGAGTAGCTATGTTTTATGCCCATCTGAACAAGGAATTACTTATGTGAGAGTGTGCAGATGTGTATCCATGTATTTCTTCATACAAAAATGCCCATTTTTGCAAAACAAAAACAAGGGGTGGGCCATAACATGGGAACCGACATACCATTTTCCCCTAATACATTTGAGAGGAGTGTAATGATATTGATTGTCCGAATTGCCATGGAATGACCCATTTGTCATTTAAGGTGTGTAATCTGTATCGTCTTATTTTAATGTGTCATCAAAAATAATTTTAATATAATGATCCATGGCGTCTGCACTTACGTCTTTCAGGAGCCTGCATGAAGACCGACCAGGGCGCCAAAGAGATGGAGATTGAAGAAGTCGTAGGGGACTTTCTCAAGCGAACCCCATTTCTTCCAGGAGGAAAGAAATGGAAGGTAAATTCCTTTTACTTTTGTTTGTGTTTTTATTTTTTATTTATTATTTTTTTCTCTTTATATTATGTGGATTTCTATCAAAATACAAAAATATGTTGCAAGAGAATATCAGATCAATTTACTATTTCAAAGGGCATTCAGCCTTTTTTGACCAATTTTTGTTTGGACATTAAAAAAATGTGTATTTCAAAGTTATCTTTTGATTGAATGAGTGAAAATTCTGGTGTTACGTGTATGTTCCCTTTTAAAGGGATAGACCCAATATCTGTAAAACAATATTGTAAATGAAGCACATCATTAGTCCAGTTTTGCCCTTGTTGATAGGGGTGGCCGGATTCACCTCACTGCCACCCTAGCTTATCCAGACGTCAGTTTTTAGGCATTGGTCTCGAGACTTAATATTTTGTGGACAGGCAATAATATTTACTTATGTGCAGCCTCTTCAGATATAATTTTGGTTCATAATTTACATTATGCCAGTTTGTCACCAAATGAGCTTGTATAGGCGCTGTTTTTAGGGAGGGGGAACATCATGCCCCCTAGTTTTTTTATGGTTTAGTTGAAATGAACATTTAATTTATAAATAAAGGTTGTTTGCTCTGATTTGCAGAAACCTGATACCGATGGGGCTAGAGTTCCAGCTGTCGCTGCCGAAGATGTTGCCAAAGATGTTGCTGCTGTTGCAGATGCCACTGAAGACGAGGAGGAGGGTGTCATGGAGAATTAAAAAGGATAAACGCTGATGACATCTGTTCTCGATTCGCTATGTAGTTACATACTGGCTTCTGATAAAACTCATTTATAGAACAAATCTGGACCTAACTACAAAATCTTTGGTGGATCAAAAGGACAATATATTAAATGGTATTTGAGACATATACAGTTCTCATAAAGGTTTTTACCGGAGGTCAATCACACCAATTATGCCAAGTTTTCTTTGTCATTTAGTTGGTACATGTTTTCAGTATGAATTAACAACATCTTTCAGGAATCAAAGAGGAAATTACAGGTTCTATAAATCACTCAAGTTACTTTTGTTGAGTGTGCTGTAACCAAAAATGCTACATATGTGCTGCCAAATTCTTAACACTAGATATATTTATAGTCTTGCCTTTTCTCTAAATAGCCCGGTAGATTTGAGTTTTCATACTTGCCAGTTATATGACATATTTTCAACTTGTATCTCATTAATGTAAATAACTATGTGTTGATTATGATGGATTTTGTTTTTCATGGAAGATGAAAGTTATAATGCTGGCTTCTGATAAAACTCGTTTATAGCACAAATCTGGACACGACTACAAAATCTGTGTGGGATCAAGAGGACGATATAGTAAATGGTAAAACTATACAGTTCTCGTTAAGGTTTTACCAGAGGTCAATCACACCAATTATGCCAAGTTTTCTTTGTCATTTAGTTGGTACATGTTTTCAGTACAAATTAACAACATATTTCAGGAATCAAAGAGGAAATTACGGGTTCCGTAAATCACTTGAGTTACTTTTGTTGAGTATGCTGTAACCAAAAATGCTATGCGTGTGCTGCCAAATTCATGACACTAGATATATTTATAGTCTTGCCTTTCCTATGTATAGATTGGTAAATTTAAGTTTTCATACTTGCCAGTTATATGACATATCTTCAAATTGTATCTCATTAATGTAAATAATTATGTGTTGATTGTTACTATGTTATATGATGGATTTTGTATTTTATGGAAGATGAAAGTTCTAATGCTGGCTTCTGATAAAACTCGTTTATAGCACAAATCTGGACCTGACTACAACATCTGTTGGGGATCAAAAGGACAATATAGTAAATGGTAATACTATACAGTTCTCGTTAAGGTTTTACCAGAGGTCAATCACACCAATTATGCCCAGTTTTTTTTGTCATTTAGTTGGTACATGTTTTCGGTACGAATTAACAACATCTTTTCAGGAATCAAAGAAATTACGGGTTCTATAAATCACTCAAGTTACTTTTGTTGAGTATGCTGTAACCAAAAATGCAATATGTGTGCTGCCAATTGTTTTACACTAGATATATTCATAGACTTGCCTTTTTTATTAATAGATTGGTAATATTGAGTATTCATACTTGCCACTTACTATAATGACATATCGTCATCTTGTACATTTTTTTCTTGTAAATAACCATTGTATCTGTGGTTTCAAATGGACCATCCCAACCAAATTTCTGTTGGCTGTTTATAATCTTATTTAAGTCTATTTTACGCCAATTTTTCAACCGTATTTCTCTAGATTTTCTCCTTGTGATATCACTTGTCTATCACCAGCCTGAAATAGACGTCTATTGGATGTTCGTATACCACATGGTGTTATGAAAACTTTCAGTTGTGAATACTTTATCACCACGGAAACCTACAGAGAACATTGTATCTTTTTATAAGTAACCTTGAAATACATGTACTATTATTACCAAGTCTTTGAACATTTATTTATGTTTGATAATAAAATCCTGAAATCGATCAAATGTGTGACCCAGTATTTATTTCATATACCATTTGTATTTGTTGAACATTCTTAACACTTTTGCAGGACGTTCTTAAATGTTTGTTGCGCATTCTTTCAACGCCCGAGACATTTTCAGACATTCTATAAAGGTTTTCTGAACAATCTCCTAAAACGTTTTATGAACGTTTTAGACGTGTTTTAAAAGGTTTTTTAAACGTTCTTAAAACGTTTGTAGACTATTTGGACGTTTAGAAAACGTTCTATAAACGTTCCAGACGTGTTTTAAAAGGTTTTTTAAACGTTTGTAGAACATTTGGACGTTTAGAAAACGTTTTATAAACGTTCCAGACGTGTTTTAAAAGGTTTTCTAGACGTTCTTAAAACGTTTGTAGAACATTTGGACGTTTAGAAAACGTTTTATAAACGTTCCAGACGTGTTTTAAAAGGTTTTCTAGACGTTCTTAAAACGTTTGTAGTGCATTTTAACGTTTTAAAAACGTTTTAAGAACGTTCCAAACGTTTTTAACAACGTCAACAATATATTTAGAACGTTTTCAAAAGGTTTTTGGACTTTTCGAATGTCTGAAAGGTTTTTAAAGGTTTTTTTTGGGTTCTTTTAACGTTTAAAACACGTTTTTAAAACGTCCAATAAAACGTTTTAAATACGTCGAAAACCTACCACATTTTGACGTCCAAAAAACGTTTTCACAAAACGTCCAAAAACCAACTTGGAACGTTTTTAGAACGTTCAGAAAACGTCCAATTGTTAGTTGGGTTGGTAGTTTGGTCAGTGGATTGTGACGTAGAACGTGGATGATTCTCCCATTTGCCGTGTACAATTTCCCTTTAACTTGGTTTTAGCAGTCCAATCAGAGGTCAACGTGTAAATTCTTGTAGACGGAGTATGCTGCAAAAAGCCCAAGTTTTAGTCCAAAGTGATTCGAGTTGCCGCCATTTTCTTGTAATAGTCCATGGTTTCGTCGATTGCTTTGATTGCATCAGGTGTCATGTCTGACCTTTGAAGTTTTGGTCGCGATGGTTGGAAAGATGACGACGCTAACGCTCTTTGATGTGTCACACCCTCCCCACTACCCAACGGGTACAAGGTCTTCCACTCACCCGCTATCACCGGACTAGCATCCCAGGATAGTAGCCTCTCATCCCAAGGCATTCCGCAAGCTGCGAAATACTTCGGTAAGAGCTCTCTGGGGTTGGATACGAGCTCGTCAATATCAATCACTACTGGTTCCGGGTCAACGTGTTCCTTGACGTGCAGCCATAGATCGTACTGGCACTTGTAGGTGTATCCCGGCATCATGAATCCCGGGTCTGTGGTGAGGTCGAAGGTGCACTCGTCGATAGGTTTCTGACCCGGAAGCGGATGTGCCTTCGTCTGAGCCATGAGTAGGTTCCTCCATGACGGGAACATCCTCTCAGGATCACGGATCAAGAAGGTGTGTTTGAAGCCGGATTCTTTGCTTGGGAGTAGATCCAGGAAGTTGGTGACGCCGTATGCCATGTCTTTCAAGAATATAGATCGGTCTTCAGGTAAGGAATTCAGCTGCTCCCGGACGCCGTCTCGTCTGTAGAGACAGGTTGATGAATCGCGAGCAGGGTAGTGATTATAGGAGCCATATCGATGAAATGAAAGGAAAGAAAAGGAGAGAAAGCTAACAGAATGAAATGGAAATTTTCACCATTTTGGAAAGCGCACATTTCGCATGGCTTCCAGAATAGGATAGAGGAGCTTTCGCCTTTCATAATTATATCCCTACCAGCGCAACCCTCCCCATTATGCACCCATGCTCATAAAATAAACAACTTCTTATATTTTAGTTTGTAATAGAATGTACTTCAAATCATTTTTTAAAGACTATTTGTAGAGGGGATTCCCCTCATATCCAGCAGATCAACTTTCCGGATACGGCACTGCACGAGGAAAAGTAAATGAAAGAAATATACAATTTCACGAATCTTTAACAACTCTTAGCATATTTTTCAACATTTTTTGGTTGGTGATACTTTCATTATTAGGGCCCCGTTGTATAAAACTTACCATTGATGGTAACTTTACCATCAATAGGAACTACCATGGTAACAGGGCTCAACAGCCAATCAAAATCAAGGTTTTCATGGTAGTTACTATTGGTATGGCAAAGTTACAATCAATGGTAAGTTTTGTGCAACGGGCCCTAATAATGAAAGTATCAATCATGAAAATGAGCCACCAAACTAAATACAACAGAGAGGCTTAAAACTAACTTACAACAATATTGAGAGATCCATCATTTCTGGCTTCAGCTGGTTTTCTAGAGGTGTTCCTTTCACAGCAGCCTTTACCCTGGCGATGTAATCATCAGCATCAAAATTAGTCACACTCCTCGGCAACGTCAAACCCATGTACTTCATGCCGTAGTCTTGAAAGAAGGCTAGACAGTAAGGCTCGAACCAAATCTGAAAAACAAATATGACAGAAAAGAACACAATGGCAGTATTTGTAAAATGTAAGGTAAACATGTTTAAAAAACTTATTGCAAAGATCTGCATGATTGCACGCAATGTATTGCACCCCTCCCAAAGAAGCTCCACGTAATACACCCTAGCTCCCCCTCTCTCTTTCTCTTTCTCTCTCTCTCTCTCTCTCTCTCTCTCTCTCTTTCTCTCATTGTCTCCCTCTCTATCCCTTTCTGTCTACCTGTTCCAAATATGGATGTGCTATTAATGCTACGAAATTACCCAGCTCAACCTAGGATTGCTACAGTATTCAAGACTTGTTTCAGAATACATTTAATTGTAAATTGAAATAAAGAGCAACTTTTCTAAAAATGAGCTAATTCATTCGAATTATATTTTTTTCTCATACCTTTGTTTTGTCTATGAAGCTGAAACATTTTGTTATCGCAGTTGAAATAGACCGTGGGACACACCACATTATGACCCGGAAGGGCTTCTGGGGGTTGCTGTCGGTAGACATTTCGACACCCTGCAGACAACAAGATATCATTGATGAGATTATATAGGAATAAGAGTGGAATAGATAAGAAAATTATACCAAAAAAAGTAAATTCACTAAAAGAGATTCAGAGGCGAATACGATTTATTATTTCTATATTGCAACCAAAACTTGAGGTTAGATTTTAAAGCATGATGCAAAGAAGTATACAGGGAGATTCCCAGCATTATTTTATTTATAGACGCAATAAAAATAGGCAGGGCACTACTTATAATACATATGCCAATAACACAAAAATGGTATGTAACGCTAAACAGAACTATTAAACTGTAAGATAGTATACATGTCATGGAAAACAACAATTTTTTTTCTTCAAAATCTATGGCAGCCTTTACCCTGTACCATGGATATTATTATACCCGACAATGAACCATGATTATATTTCAGTTGTACTCACTTTTGTAGAACTACGTATATAGCACGGTAGAAAAGCCTATGATCGAAGTATTAGCAGCAAGAATAGAGATGTTCAGTTCGGTGATAGTCTACTGTATGACGGGGATACTTTAAACGTCTTGAGACGTTCGATGACAGGACGAATTCTTTGCATCAATGCAAACTTTGTCTCATTCATGCTATTATGTAAGCATAATAGTTGTGCGAGAAGAGAGTTTGCTCATCTTCTTAGGGTGTTATTTTAAGGTGATTCACGGTGTACATGCGTGTGAGTCTGGGGTTGCGTTTATCTACCAAATTTTTGGCTAGAATCAGGTTTCTCAAACGTCTTTCAGGCAAATTTAGAAGTTGATAAACGCAAAGCCTTTTTTAAAGGGCTTTAGATATGGGCATATCTAAAGACGTAAAAAGGTGTGTTTTGAATGTGACATACAGCCAGAATCACGTTTCTGAGAGATCGATAAACGCAAAGCTGTTTTGAACCTCACATACAAATAGGAATTCCCATGCTGAGTTTGCTTCCCGGGTCAAACGGCGCTGAGCAGCTGCGAAGAGACAAGGCCTTTTAATACTGTAAATCGTGAAGAGTCGATAAACGCGACATCCCGCAAATCACGATCGTATAGTGGGGTATGATAGTGGGGTTCGATAGTGGGGTACGATATGTACATATCTAGTGGCAAGCCTTGATAAACGCGCCCTGGGACTCGTATTCATGAAACAATACTGAGCAAATTGAGAATCTAGGCGTGGAGTAGTACTCCTGGGGGTGTTTCACAAAGACTAAGATCGACTTAAGTTGGACTTAACTATGGCAGGCCATTCATGCCATCATTTACTTTCACCGTTTACTGGCATTGATCTCAAAAGTACAAATCATGGTCACAAAATCTACACAATTTATATTTCTTGATATTTCATTAGTGAAGGAAAAAATACTATCTAAAGATCATAATTGAGAGACCAATGATGAGAGCAACCAGTGGTATGAATGGCCTGTCTTAGTTAAATCGAACCTAAAGTCGATCTTAGTTTTAGTGAAACACCCCTGGTCTACATAGCACCGAAGTGCTCGTGCTCGTCGTCCAGGTTACTGGTTCTAAACAACAGAGAATGCGTACGAGGTTCACTGCGAAATGATTTAAGCAACGATCTGGAGCAGCTAGGCTTATCCAGTGTTTGGCGCTGGTGTGATCACCACACCATTATTTAGCGCAAAGTTGTTTAGAACTAGCATAGTATACTTCTTCTTAAATGATATATTGTAAACGTTGTTTATCCCTTTACTCTTCTCCAGCTGACTGAGCTTTATATTGTTAATTATATTGTGACGCGCTCAGGGTGCACCTTTTTCCATCCTATAATTTTAGTAGATTTAATCATGTCTTCTTTTTCTTTTTCTTTTTCCAATGTTTATATATATATATTTCAATGTATTTTTTCTTTGCCTATGTTTTACAACAATGAATAATGACATTTTTACTGTGATTTGAATCATATAAAGTTCAATTCAATAATTCTTTCCCGGGAACCCATAGTGACGAGTTACTCCATTACCCTATAATTAATGATTGAACTACAACACTTGGAATCCAGTCTGCATAAAATTTGTATTGCTATCTCGGGCAAGCCTCGGGCGAGCTTTCAGGTTTTCAAGAACAAACTTTGTTTAAAAAGTCGGCAAAGCATTTGAATTATATTAGTAGAACTGTTTATTTTGCCCCATAAATTATCGACCATATATCTAGAATTTAGCCAATCTGGGTCTTGTCTTAGAAACAGTTGCGATTAATCGCAACTTATGTACGATTGTTAATTTGTTATCAATCGCAACTACGTACTTAAGAGATGGAAGACTGTAAACTTGCGACAGATTGAGGGACTTGCGATTGTTTCGGATCAATCGCAACTTTTGATGAGACGGGGCCCAGATCATTACATTAAATTAAATATAACTCAAAAAGAGATCAGCTAGACCAGAACAAGTATGAAGTGTAATAACAAGGTTGATGTAAACTTATCTAATTAACTCCACCATACTTGATAAAGATTGGGAAACCACATGAACAAAAATCCCTGGACATGCCAAACACATGCACTTGCTCTTTTGTATAGGACTAACACCAAGTAAAAGATTTAGAGAAGCATATAATTACATCATGTTTTATTCTTCACTTGCTGTGAAAATTGATTATAATACTTTCAATTAATGTTCTGCTCGATCGCAATGTAGTTTCGCGAAGCCCGATATCAAGTATAGGTCATAAGCAAAACTTTTAGTATGCTACATGCTAAATATAAACTCAATTTGCGTATTTGAGTTTATATTTAGCATGCATCAATAAATAATGCATCCTGTCCAATATAGTGTAATCCAAGGGAAATTTGGCTCAAATGTAACGTTGAGCTCATTGAATATCGCTGTAACTATATGCTACACTACTAAACAAAATACTTATCATATTGAAGAAAAAGGTCAATCATAAATTTACGTCCAGGTCTGAAAAGGATATAACCATATGTCTAGACCACATATGACGTCAGAAATATGTATTTGACTTGGCTCCTGTGTCAAACTCTCCTATATCAAAATGTCGTGCTGAATAAGAGTTTTCATACACAAATACTTATAACTATAAATTCTTTGATAAATCTAATGTGTGTTGATCAG
>JAVYIG010002641.1:0-157500 GCA_035222895.1 Strongylocentrotus droebachiensis | reverse complement strand
GTCTCGTCAGTTTACACCCCCTTTAAGATAATTCGATATCCAGAGTCTTCTTGTAAGATTACGTTTCAGCCAATGACCAGACGACCCTAATTGAATGAAAATAATGAATGAATTAAATGAGTAAATGTACAGTTATCGACTTACATAAAAAGTGACCCATCAATCTTTTCTGGCATGAAGAGATGTTCCATGGGAGTATCTTTCATCATGGCGCCCATTTGAGTAAAGAAGGCTTCTGGTTTGAAGTCATCATAACTCCTTGGGAGAGGTACACCCATAGTTTTCATCGTAAAGTCTTGAAAGAAGGCTAGACAGTAAGGCTCGAACCATACCTGTAATCAAAGAATTGTTCAATTATTAAAATGATTTGATTTTATTTATTTATTCTGTCTGATTTTCTTTTTCTTTTGCAGTTTTACAAATATATAACAAACACAAATTAACAAATCATTGCAAATTTTACACATGACAAAAGAGTATATTAATATGTAGGATAAATTAGTTTGACTTGTTCGAAATTCAGGGGCGTATAAAGCCACGAGAAGGAGGGCGTGTGCTCCCCTCCTATGGATGGAATGGCGAGGAAAAAAAGGAGAGAAAGAGAAAGAAGGAAGCCGTAAACGTAACATACCAAGAAGATGATACTACCCTCTTTCACAATTCCTGATATCCAGTTTCTCACATGGACCTTTCATTTTCGTCACGCTAGCTCAATGGAGAAATTCCAAGGATTGCTTATTTGATTAATGAGCAGTAATTCCTAGTATAACATTTAGTATAATAATACTAATAATGATAATAATAATATTGGATTCTTATATAGCGCACGTATCGACTTTGCAAGGTCCTCAAGGCGCTCCAAAATTACCCGGCTATGCTACCGATTTCGGCGCTCACAGCATTTAAGGAATTCCTCCCTACCAGCACCCATTTAACACCTGGGTTTAGTGTAGCAAGTGTAGATTAATGTCTCGCCAAAGGACATTAGGGCCGCGGCGGGACTCGAACCGCAGGCCCTATAATTCAAAGTCCGGCGACTTATCCACTACGCCACAACACCTCTGCAATGTATCCATCTCATTACGATGGGATTTGTTCCCTCACCCTTTCTTTAAAATAACTGGACTTATTGTCGTCCTCTAGAGTATGAATAGGGACTTTTAGATTCGCACGAAGACAATAGGTCTATGCTACGATCGACGTCCTGTTAAAGCACTGCCGTGAATGGAAGTACCACGTATCAGTCCACGCAAATCTAAAAGTCCCTAATACCACAATATACTGACCTCTGTATTATCGACAAAACTGAAACACTTGGCGATTGCAGTCGATATCGAACGTGGTACGCACCACATGATGACCCGGAAAGGTTTTGTATCCGACATCCTGTGATCAGAAAAGAAGAAAGAAAGAATAATGGTAAGATAGGGGTTGTACCAGTGGTGGATCTAGGATTTTCCAACAGGAGGGGGGCTGAAATTTGAAAATCGCGCCGACCGATATTTCGCTCAGTGGGGTTTTAAAAAAAAAAAATTAAAAAAAACTCAACACCACCCGTTGAGCAAAAGTAAAAAGGTAAATTTGTAGTTACCATCTTTTAAACAAACTTTTATTGGGGCCAATAAATAATTAAATAATATGTTTAGGCCATGGGGTGCCCCCCCCCCCCCCTGTGGATCCGCGCCTGGATTGTACAACACGTATCTCTCATCTGGCGGCAGTTGCTCCGCCGACAATCTCCTTGAATATCCGACTTTTTAACTGCACATCGGCCGTTACCTAACCTTACCCTAAACTTTATCCTATTATCTTTGACGAAATAAAGTCCGAAGCAAGGGCGTAGCCAGGATTTTTAAGGGGAGGTGTTTTTTGCCCAATTCGTGAGAAAATATTTTGCGGCGAATCAGCCAGCGGTTGAATAAGCGGGGGGGGGGGGGAAGGAGGGAAGGGGGGGGGGGGGGGAAGGGGGGGGGGGGGGTAAGGGGCACTATTTTTAATCATTTTTTGCCCAATTCGTGAGAAAATATTTAGTGGCGAATCAGCAAGCCGGCGAATAAGCGGGGGGGGAGCACTAAATTGCTTCTTTTTTCACCCAAAACACCCCCCCCCCACACACACACACACACACTCACTACGCCAATGGTCGGGAGTCATTATGTTAGAGCACCTACGTGACACAAGATGATGGGCTCTTACGTGTATAATATGCCATGACAGAGGCAATATCTAGGACCTAATAAAAGAGTTGAGATTGATTAATTACAAGTCCTCAAAATAATAGCAAACTTGAGAACGCTTTGGAAAGTTTGAATCAATCGTAACTATTTGTATAACGGGGTCCTGATATCAAAATGTGAACAAGTTCGTGTGCTTGGTAATGCAAACGATAAAATCCTCAGAGCAAACCGACCCCATTATCAAAACTTATCAAAACACCATGTTTAAGAACGTTAATAATTATGATGCGGTTACGCGAACTTTTGCCAACTACATGCATGTAAAGGGTACAAGGTACAAACATTCTAGACGGGGGCAATTCGAATACAAAGAACTAGTGCGAAGTGTGAGAAGACATTTGTGTTAACATTATGAACAGACAAACTAGCGTATATGTATTTGAAGGAGGGGGTAAGGAGAGAGGGGTGGGCGGTGGGGGGGGGGGGGCAATTCACTCATCCTGACACACTCGCGACCATGAACAACTTATTGAAATAAAGCCACATTTTGCGTGTTTATATAATCATTTTAAGTACAACATATTCTCAAAAAGCTCAGACGTTTTGCCCCTTCTGATGTAAAGGTCTGAATAAACCACTGAACATGTATAAGAAAACATGTCTGTGTGTGGTTAAGGAAAAGAGACAACTAAAGCTCATTGTCTGTCTGTTAGGACGGGGCAAACAAGCGATCGATAAGTGATACCCTATGGTAGTTGGTTATAGATTAGTTTGGTGGAGTATAGAACTGAGACGTGTGCGACTAGCCCTTTCGGTTCTACAACACATATATCAGCTGGAGCAAAGAACATCAATTACGAACATAATGAGGGGCATTTGAGTTATATCAGTCGGGTACTTAGATGCAATATTACGAAACATAATATATGAATTTCCTTTTCATGGTTGATGTTAATTTGCCAGTCGTGGAATAAATCTGAAAATGTTCTCGTTGTGTTTGATGACCTTATAAACATCAAAAACGAAAACCATTTAAATTCAGTACACTGAATAGCAACACGGAATTGTCTAATAGAGACAATATGCATATTATGCGAATTCAACCGCTTTTCACCTCTTAGATTTGTTTAAACTTTTAGTATTTTGTTTAGAAGGATTATTCCTAAGATCAATTCAGTGGATTTTTTTCTTGTTTTTTTTTGCAATTTGTTTTGGGTAAATTGCTAATTTGACTAGACTAATCACTAAATGCTGAGCTTAGCTAAAGCTGTATAATAGCTAGCTAGTACGTGTAATTCGATGCAATTAATTACTGTAAGAAAAAGTTGGGCAGACGTTACTGAGCAAATCAAAGTTGGGCAAATTTTGTCCAATAATTGGATTATTTTCTCCCAACCATTTACTACAAGAAGTTACCTCATGAAGGGTAAAATATAGGTTGGGTAGGTGTTACTTAGCACTGAGATCGATGTTGGGCAAAATTAATGTCGTCAAACGATTGGGTAATTTCCTACCAACCATGTAGTAACCGATGAAATAATTGGGTAATGTTGTTGGGCAAATTAAAGTTGAGCCATTTTTGTCCAACATTTGGGTTATTTTCTCCTAACCACTTAGTACTGTTTTTACCCAATTAAATGTTAAAAATAAGTTGGGCAGATATTACTGAGCAAACGTAAGTCGGGCAACAATAAATTATGCAATAATAGGGTTATATTATTACGTTAGAGCTGTTGTGGTCGAGTGGATATGTCACAGGGCTGTGGATCACAAGTTCCGCGATTCGCATCCCGCCGCGGTAATAACGTCCTTTTATATATAATATATAATATAATATTTTATACAACTTATTTGGCCGACTAGTGTCTTATATGCTACACATTATGGTGAGAATTGGGTGAATTTTTGTTGGTTAAAAATTGGGTATTTCCTTTTTATTCAACACTGGGTAAATCATGCAAAATCTTAATTTTCCCAATAGTTGTTTGGACACATAATTGCCCTCATGTTAGGTAAATTTTTTTGATTTTTGTATACATTGTTGGGTCACAATCACTGCTTGTGATAAACCCATTAGTATGAAAACAGAAAATATCAGAGAAATAGATCGATAAAAGTTTAAATAAACCGGATTAATGATAAATGATGAGTACAAGACGAAAAGCTTTCTCTGTATATATTAGAGTGACGAATATTGGAAATTATATGAGATCATTGAGTATATGCGAATCTGAAATTAGCTATTTTCTCAGTGGATTGTGACATGGTCAGGGACAACTCTTATTATTAAAGTCTGTTTTTCTCATAAGCGCGTTCTACTATACTACTACTACTACTACTACTACTACTACGCACTACTCAAATTATTTCGAGCAAACTTTCGCCAGTCTGCTTCTCTGATTTTTCTGTTTTCTTTTAGAGTAGTTTGTTGCAACGGTTGGATTTTCCTGTAATTCAGCTTAATTTCAAACAGCACTTTTTTAGAATTCTGCATGTGTATGGAGTTCGACAGTCAAATAAACCGAAACTTCATGATCTGAAAGCGAGGTTACGGTCTGTGGAAAAAGACTATTTTATATTCAGGGTTTCCTGGTTGCCTTGGTAACATCCGGGAGTCCATAGTCCAAAATTATTGAAGCGATGTGTAGTGATTTAAAAAAAACGTGCTGTGAGCTGCTAAAGTTTAAAAAAAAGAAGAAGAAAAGATGGTCATTTGGGCAAAGCATTTAATACACTGTGAAAAGGTTGGGCAATATTTTTCAACACTTTGCCCAACGTTGTGCCAATAGTCAACCCAACCATCTATTGGGCAATATTTTGCCCAGTGGTAGTGGTAAACGTACTCTACTTCATACGTGCATAATTGTTTCGTATTTTGACCAAAATTTGGGCAAAGATATGACCCTTCAACTGCCCGACTACGGTAGCCCACTTGTTAGGAAAATATTGACCAACTGTTCGGCAAAATACGAACATTTTGCCTATAGGTTGACTATTGGCAAAGTGTTTGAAAATATTGCCCAACCTTTTCACAGTGTACCGTAGTTAGCTCAGGCATGAACTTATCCAAACGCTTGGTTGCATGGGCGTAAATCTGCAATTGATACCTATTGTTCAGGGGGGGATGATCTATTCATTCACCCCCCCCCCCTGAACAATAGGTATTACGTAAGGATTTACGCCCATGCTTGGTTGAACACATGATGCCCTCCTGGGGGCAATTTTTACCCACGATTGTTCGTACAATGTGACATTTTCAACAAGTAGTTTTACTAGTTTATAATATGAGAATGGTATTGACAATAATTCTACGGCCACGGCTATCCTGCCAATACATGCAAGTCACATTGACCACACTGAACCCATCAGGCCCAGTTCATGATCAATGTATGTGTAGAGTAATGATTATTTCAGAGGGGGAGGGCTGGGGGAGGGGAGGAGTTCTTGCATTGATTTATTACATGTGCCTCTCGTAAATGCATTCATAATCAAGAAAAAAAGGGGAGATAAAACCAAAATTGGGGTGGAGTAGGGAAGCCCCCTTCTAGTATTGGTACTGCAAGAAATTACATTATCACGAATTGCATAACATCAGTAGGTTTGGAAGTGGTTTGGCGCTATTATTATGTACGGTATATTTCATCACTCTGTTTTTCAAGAGACATTACAGTTAGAGGGATATGGGCTCAGAAGTCTCTTATGTCTGTAACCTATGAATCTTGTGATGTAAGAAGTAGTCTATAGGACTAGAGTGTAATATAGAGATGTCAGTTGGTGCTGTGGTCGCCTCCCTTGTCTTACTATAGTATACTCCGAGATCGAAACCCATTTAGTTGCTCTAGTTTTGGATAGCGACGCTTTGGCTTCGATAGACCCTACCATATAGACACACATACACACACAATATATATATATATATATATATATATATATATATATATAGGAGTTGGAAGGTTACACTTTATTGGTACGAGTTATACAGACTGTTTCGCCAGAAGGCTCATCAGTAACTAAATACATTATACAATCATGGCGAAGTAAAAAACACTCATGTGCAGTCAGGCAAGAATACAAAAGAGATACAAATAATACCCAAGTAAGGGTGAACGCAATAATACAGTAGTGGAATTAAGTACCACCATGACCTTTCCCCTTACCCTTAAACCACTTAATTCCACTATTGTATTATTGCGTTCACCCTTACTTGGGTATTATTTGTATCTCTTTTTTATTCTTGCCTGACTGCACATGAGTGTTTTAACTTCGCCATGATTGTATAATGTATTTAGTTACTGATGATCAGCCTTCTGGCGAAACAGTCTGTATAACTCGTACCAATAAAGTGTAACCTTCCAACTCCTATATCTACATATGCTCCTACAGTTGAGCACTGTCAGAAATGGCAGTTTTACTAAACTTGCTTATATATATATATATATATATATATATATAAATGTATACATACATTGCAGGGAAATATCCCTCTCCCCCATTCTCACCCGTCCCTGAATACCTTCTAATTACAAGTTCTAATTTATGCGGAACTGGTTTCTTGAAGAAGTACGAAATACATGTGTACTCTATAATAGGGACTTTTAGAAATGCACGTCAAGAGCTTTGACTGCAACGTGTGACGTCATTTTAAGGCACTGCGCCTGCGTCACGTGGTCTCAGTCGGCGATCGAGAATGCGTCAACCTTGATTTTCCTAAATCTAGTACATGCAATACATACATACATATTGACATTTATAAAGCGCCTTTACATGCTGAAATGTGTAGAACAGGTGTCACATGCACCTGTTCTACACATATTTACATATTAGCAGTGAATGGATGTTCTTTTGTTGAGGGTAGAATGAGGAATGTCCTCTTTCTTTGTCCGTGATGTTTATTGTGTTACTTCCTGCATGCATATCGTCGAGTGCAATCTAAAAGATTTCTAATTGTAGCCAACATGGGCAGTTAAGTACGTTGACACGCATGATCAGTCGGCGTTCGTCGTGTTCTCGTTCACTCATTCTAAAAGTCCCTAATACAGGCACTAGTACGTGCAGGGGCCACGCCCACTCTCCCTGCCTACCATATACATGTACCAATATACTCCAATTATATTCCTCCTCTCAAATCGTAGATAATTATTATGTTGTCACTGCAGCTGCATGATTCTACCATCTTACCTTAGACCCTACCTTGGGCTTACCTTGATTATAGTTATCTCGTCGACTAATCCCGAAAACAGGAGCACCCTTACCTGGCTGTAGTTTTTCCACCGTTTTTCACACAGGCTCGCAAGCACAGAGGTGTTGGTGGAGCTAGGGAGGTCAGTTGTTATAGCTGCCTGCTGAAGTTGCACCATCCATAGAACTAGCTAGGTCCACGGTAGCACGCATGTCTGCGCAAACGGAGTAGTCTGCAGGCACAGACCCTAATTTGACACTTTATCAACAAATCATGGTAGTCTTATAGTGCAGACTCACTTTTACGACTGACCAGGGTTTGTGCTTGCAGACTACAAACGGAGTGCAAACATGACCTTTCGACACTTATTCAGAAAAGCCTCGCGTTTATCGTGCGACGGAGAGCATATAGACTAGAAAACGACATCGTACAATTTATTATCTTCGTCGTATACAAAAACGATCAATGTTGATGAAGTGTATTGCGGGAAAGGCTCGTGGCCTGTAATAGATGTGGTTTGAGGGAAGTCCATTGTTGATTATTGAGTTGCAATTCTTGCAAACAGAAAGAGAGAGAGAGAGAGAGAGAAAGAGAGAGAGAGAGAGAGCATGACCTAGTTCATGTAGGTCCATGGTGAGAAAAAAGGAAATAGGGGGGGGGGGGGGAGAGAAGCCTAGCTAGAGGAGGATCGAGAACAGCGCTTAAAATCAACCCTTTCGATTTTAATCGGGAGTTTAAGTTACTTGCATGTCCATATAAATGGCAAGACAAAAGTTTGAATGATTCCATTAAAGTTCATACATGATTTTTCTTTTTAATTTCTCATTTGTAAATGTAATGAACAGAAGTAATAAGTGGCACGTCCCCTTTGCTTTACCTTTTTGACAACAAGACATATAAGACAAGTTTGCGGCTTTGGGCTAGTATGGTTTGCAGAGTGAATAGAGGGAAATAGAAAGTGGGGAGGGGATGGGTAGGGGTAGAGTAGGACTAAGCTAGGCCTCACGATGGGGTTGGAAGAAACAGGCCTGAATATAGAGACTAATCACCTTCAGCTTCATACATGGATATCTAATCGAGGTGGACAGAGGGGTGGTAACCGCAAAAGCCATCAGAAAGTAGCAAAAAATAATTTCTTTTAAAATGAATTGTTTAATATATTTTGTTTTGACTAAGGCCCTCACGACGGGGTTGGAAGAAACAGACCTGAAGATAGAGACTAACCACCTTCAGCTTCATACATCATGGATATCTAATCGAGATGGACAGATGGGTGGTAACCGCAAAAGCCATCAGAAAGAAGCAAAAATTAATTTCTTTTAAAATGAATTGTTTAATATATTTTGTTTTGACTAAGGCCCTCACGACGGGGTTGGAAGAAACAGGCCTGAATATAGAGACTAACCACCTTCAGCTTCATACATGGATATCTAATCGAGGTGGACAGATGGGTGGTAACTGCAAAAGCCATCAGAAAGAAGCAAAATTAATTTCTTTTAAAATGAATTGTTTAATATATTTTGTTTTGACTAAGGCCCTCACGACGGGTTTGGAAGAAACAGGCCTGAATATAGAGACTAATCACCTTCAGCTTCATACATGGATATCTAATCGAGGTGGACAGAGGGGTGGTAACCGCAAAAGCCATCAGAAAGTAGCAAAAAATAATTTCTTTTAAAAATGAATTGTTTAATATATTTTGTTTTGACTAAGGCCCTCACGACGGGGTTGGAAGAAACAGACCTGAAGATAGAGACTAACCACCGTCAGCTTCATACATCATGGATATCTAATCGAGATGGACAGATGGGTGGTAACCGCAAAAGCCATCAGAAAGAAGCAAAAATTAATTTCTTTTAAAATGAATTGTTTAATATATTTTGTTTTGACTAAGGTCCTCACGACGGGGTTGGAAGAAACAGGCCTGAATATAGAGACTAACCACCTTCAGCTTCATACATGGATATCTAATCGAGGTGGACAGATGGGTGGTAACTGCAAAATCCATCAGAAAGAAGCAAAATTAATTTCTTTTAAAATGAATTGTTTAATATATTTTGTTTTGACTAAGGCCCTCACGACGGGTTTGGAAGAAACAGGCCTGAATATAGAGACTAACCACCTTCAGCTTCATACATGGATATCTAATCGAGGTGGACAGATGGGTGGTCACCGCAAAAACTATCAGAAAGAAGCAAAAAATAATTTCTTTTAAAATGAATTGTTTAATATATTGTGTTTTGACTAAGGCCCTCACGACGGGGTTGGAAGAAACAGGCCCGAATATAGAGACTAACCACCTTCAGCTTCATACAT
The DNA here is from genome assembly GCA_035222895.1 of Strongylocentrotus droebachiensis. Classification (NCBI taxonomy): domain Eukaryota; kingdom Metazoa; phylum Echinodermata; class Echinoidea; order Camarodonta; family Strongylocentrotidae; genus Strongylocentrotus; species Strongylocentrotus droebachiensis. The sequence goes on along the minus strand of JAVYIG010002641.1, from coordinate 147,828 downwards.
CATGGATATCTAATCGAGGCGGTCAGATGGTAGTCTGCAAGCACAAACCCTGGTCAGTCGTAAAAGTGAGTCTGCACTATAAGACTACCATAGGCCTAGTCCAGCCTCTGTACCGTTTTCGTTTAGCGCACCCAATCAGCTGATAAAATAACACACCCTCAACGTTGAAAGTAGACCTAGCCATTCCTCTAAATCTGGGTCCTGAATAATTTGGGGATTGCGCGATCAGTGGAGAGACCGCGCTGTGTGTGGGGGATAAAAAGAACGAACGGACTGAATCTGGACTACCCGCTGGACTACCATAGGCCGACTTCTCTCAAGGCACAACGATTTGTTGATAAAGTGTCAAATTAGGGTCTGTGCCTGCAGACTAGTCAGATGGGTGGTCACCGCAAAAGCCATCAGAAAGAAGCAAAAATTAAATTCTTTTAAAATGAATTGTTTAATATATTTTGCTTTTGCAAAATAATAAAGGAATTAAATACTAACTAGACATTTATAAGATAACATATAAGAATATAAAAGAATAAGGCAATAACTTTGTGAAATCTTCGTATACAGTATAGTATTTTATTATTTTTTATGATCCAGTACATGTATATGATATTCCAAACACCGTCATAAAAACATTTGATATAATTAGTAAACATTGATTACATTTATTCGCATAGTGCACAATTCTCATATCTTTATATTAATTCAACATGAATGGTTGCATCGTTCATTGTAAATAGCACGAGTATTTAGTGACACAAGGTATTCTCCGGACTCTAATGATTTCGACAAAGATATATAGGGCTATAATTAGGGTTGCAATTGGTTTTAATAATAATAATAATAGTTAGTACTTATATAGCGCTTTTCAGGACCGCAGGCCCTCTCAAAGCGCTTTACAGATTGCTATTACCCCGGTAATCGGATTCAGGCTTACCCGCACACACTGTATGCACATTCTCCACTCCCTGGGGAGCATTCCAGCCAGGCGCCATTTTTACACACCTGCTAATCTAATCACATTAGCTTTTGCATCTTACCTACCGGGTAACTATTCAACACCTGGGTGGAGAGTGGCAAATGTAGATCAATGTCTTGCCAAAGGACAGTAGTGCCGCGGCGGGACTTGAACCGCGGACCTTGTGATCCAGAGTCCGGTGACCTAACCACTCGACCACGACACATCTACAAATGTTAGGCCTTAAGGTTTGATTGATGGGTAGTGTATATAGTGTATATAATTATGGTCCGGGAAGTTAGGAATTCCGTTTCTCGGGAAGCTGTTTCGCCGGAGCATTTATTTTAGGAGGACGAAGCCGAGGCAAAATTTGTGTTCATAAATTGAACAGAGATAATGTAACTATTGTCGGGAGCAACTAGATTTTTGTTTTCCTTTGTCTCCACTGATTATTTATCCTATCGCATGATCGATGACAGATGTCATCTTGTTAATGACCAAAGTATGCATTTATGATAATACCTTTAATTAAGCAGATTTAGTTTTACGGTGACTGACAAAGAAAGCCATTGGTATATTGGTCATAATGCAGCCCTTAATCCTCTTAATGATCACGATGATGTGCTAGAGGCTGTGTCAATTTTGTTTGAGAGGCTGGCTCCACAAATCTTTGGCAAGTCAACAAATCTTTTCAAGTGTTATCATTTCAGATTTTGGATTTCTTTTGGACTTGTTAAGGAAATCAAGGGGAGAAAAATCGCCTACCGTATGAGACACCCCTTGATGGTGAGTGGTGATGTTATAATTAACGTTATCAACCAATCGAGAATGATGGGTGCTCAGCTACAGCCATGACTCCACATTCTACGATATGCTAATCAATATGTGCTTATTTAAAATTGACAAACGAAACTTGATGAATACATTTTCTCAGGACTATTAGATTCGCCTGTTATGATAGCGTCTATAATTATATTCGATAGAATCGCTGATATAGCATTCCTTGGTGGTGGTTCTGTTCTGTCATCAGAAACGATTTTCTACATGAAGAATGTACACGGTACTATAATCGTTATATTATTTATTTGTAACAAAAATTAGACAGGCACTTAATGTCGGCAAGAAAACCTAAACAAACACACATTTTGATTACGTCACGTCGTGGGTTAAAAAATCAAGATTGTAAAGACTTTGTAAGACTTCAACTTAAAGGAAATTTCAGTTACACAAACACTATAGAAATCAAGTTCGGATTACGTAATAATTGGGCACACAAGGCTATCAACATTACTTGAGGGCGATTTAAAACAAATTACAAATGGAAACAATAATTATACATCGGGTATCGCATGGATAAGCAAATTCTCATAAAACTTACATAGAAATCCAACCTGAACATACAACTGCTCAAAAAGAAAGCAGGAAAAATCATAAAAGCAAATTGGTGAAAGTTTGAATCGAATCAGAGAAAAGGTAAGAAAGTAATGACATTTTGAAAGTTGTAATCACTATACGTATGGGCACTTCGAGCTGGCAGAATCGGCAATGTCACTGTGACGAAATGCCGGACTACTTTCTAATTCGTTTCAACACAAAAAAATGATGAAAGTGTAATTTTTTTCTTCAAAATGTATGATTCACTGCAGGAAGGTCTTTTCTTTTTACAGGACCTATACTATTATGCTATTGCTGCCCATAATATATTTTGAGTCGTGCCCCAAGTGAGAAGGAACTGAGGAGAACAATCGAAAATAATGATAATGTTGTACGCCGGACAAACGGGAGAGTTGTCCCGTAACTACATATCAATACATTGACTAAATTGCCAATTTGAGATTCGCATGGATTTAGTGATCTCATATTTCAAAATATTCATTCTTCCCTTATTATTGGCCTGATTTAATTCAAGGTTTCGTCATTCTGTATCTCTTATTTTCTCCTACCATACAAAACCGTCAATACAAGGGTTGCATTACCCTTCAAACCAGCGTAGGATTAAAATAAATATTGGGATGTACACGTAATTCAGATAAAGGTAGGTAGACCAAAGTCCCCTTTATATAACCATGATGACTGAACTAAATCAGTCGACTACAGGCCCATTGTGTGTAATGATGCATCTTGATAACTAACACAAACAACTATGAATCGGCGTGCATGGTGATGTAGATATACAGTAGGCTTACCTGTACATCCCAATCAGTAATATCGGAAGGAGAGACCAGAGATTCACCGATATTTGATTTTCAATTTTGTAAAAGTCAAGTTACACATAACTTTATTTCATTTCTTTTCATTATAATAATATTTGCATGTATAGTTCAAATCGTGTAGATGACGTCAAATACAGTCAGTGCATGATATTATGCTATGAATTATTTTGTTAGAAAATAAAATTTCTTTGACACTGTACATAATGTTATTAACAAAATATCTCAAGAAACAACACAATTTTCTTCCCAAATAACCAAAAATATGTCAAGAGGATTTCATATCGTTTTTCAAATTCTGTACACTCAGTATAAAACCGCAATCACAGTCGATTATGATTATATATCACAATCTATATATATATATATATACCACACGATTCTCGGCTTCTAATCGGTCAAAATGGCAGGCATAAAATTCACTACTGACTGCTGGGCAGCATAGCTAAAACTATACGCTGACCGGGCATAGGTCTTCTAGCGAGTACACTTTAAGGAAGCAATAGATGCGCCAGTGGATACGCGCATTTCTTTTAAATTCGTAAATTACATTTTGAACGGGATATAAAAATAAATGAAAAGCAGCAAGCGGGATGCGGTATATAAAAGACATTTTGACTGCTGTATTTTCGGGTTTCGGTTAACACACTGCAATTTCGAGATCACATTGGGCTATAGCCGTTTTAACCGTAACCCGAACATTCAAAGCAGTCAATATTTTGTATGAACCTATTTACATAGTGACAAGCATTAATTTTGCGAATTTGAAAACAGTAGCTAAGCAGTGGGAGCCACCGCCCCCGTTGTCGCAAAAGAAATAGAATAACAGAAGAAGAGAGAGAGAAGGAGAGAGAGAGAGAGAGAGAGAGAGAGAATAGAGCGAAAGTGGGAGGGAGAGAGAGAAGTAGCGCGCTTTAGGCATGCAGTTTCGAATTCTATCAGATCGAGGCCTAGAATCTTCATAAAGCGGTTTATAATAGCAAATTTTTAATAAACGGTTTAAAAACTCTCATATCTTTTTTGCATCCCACAACCCATTGTGAGGTTCCTTCGACCTTTATGGTATAAAAATGCAACTCTATCAGTATCAGTGTCCAGGACATATTGTTATTTAGATCATAGATCGGGTAAGCTTTCTGGTCGGCTAGACACCGCTCGATGTTTGAGAAGAGACACAAAAGTAACCGGGCATCTTATCAAACTGGCGAAAACAATTCTGCATGCCACAACAGAGATTTTTTGGGGGTCGTTTCTCCTGCCGAAACTTATTTATGCAAATGCTTTTCATTACCTTATAACTAAATAGTATAAATATAACATAATTCATTTTATATATTTTCACTTAACCTTACTATGATAATTTGATCGGCTCTTTAATGCTACAATTGCAGCTAGATTTCATTTTCTATTTGCCTTTGCACGTTAATTTGTGATTTCTTTGCCGTGTTGCAATTTGAGCTTGTTTCAAAAACACCACTGTCCGCATTAACACTGCTCTGAGAGCTGTAATAGTCTATCGCTATCGCTGTCTTTCTTTTGTCTTCTTTACCTCCGGCAGAAACATCAGAGCAACTAGTCTTGTCCAACTTGCTCAATTTCTTTGGTTCTTTCACGGGAATTTCTTTAATTTGGTCACAACTTGTATCCTCTTCTTCTTCATCCACGTCTTGTTTTATTCCAGCATACTTGCCGTGGATTCCATCAATAATATGGTTCAATTCTAAAGAACAGTTATCCGTCGAGACTGAATTCTGCTGTGCGCGGTCCCCTATTACCTCCACAGCGCCCTCTGCTGTCACGCAGTTCTGACTCTCCTCGTCAAGTTGCTCTTCCTCCTTCATGACTGTCTTGTACCCAGTCTCGGGTATGCCAACTTCGGATGCGCGTCTACCGAAATAAGGTGGGCGTCCTTTCCCGTGTCTCCCTGGCAACAGCTTGTTTAACCGTTCCATTTCGATAGCTGCTGATAATCTGTTACCGCTCGGTTCGACGTTGACTTTGGGCAATATAGCAGATTGTGGCACCGGAATGGCCGCCGCACATATCTCATAGTTACCTGGTACAAGACATGAACTCGTCTGGTCATCTTTCTTGAGATTGTTGTCACTTGCTGTAATTCAAAGAAAGAAAGAAAAATGAAGATATCATAATCATTACCAAAAGGAGATTGTCATTTCACCTTACATCACAAGAGAGGCATGTAACCTACTAAGAGACATGTACGGTGCTGCGACCCCAAGACAACTATCTACCAAGTATACACAAACACTTTATTTGATGAGTGTTTTGTAAAGGCTCGTTCAGAAATGACGCGGTCCCGACGCGGTCCCGCCGCGGTCAACCACCACAAACAAAACAATGGCAACTTACGCGTAACAAAGGTCCTGCGCGTACTGAATGATCTCTGTATAAAGGTCATTTACACAGCCTAAAACACCATTTTGAAAAAGCAATGATTTTTTTTCTTCTTCTGCCTTTTACATTAGTGGAAAAACACATTAAAAAATCCATCGCGGTGTCTTGCTATTTCTGACTTTTTCCGGTCAGTAGTGCATTAGCTAGGAAGCGAGGAGAGTCACATGACCCAAAACCGGAATAAAATCAATGCTCGCTTTCTGAACAGATTCCGTTTTTTGGTCAAGCGACTCTACTCGCTTCCGTGCGATCGCATGAAGAGCACGGACAATATACAATTGTGTCACATGCTTTTGATAATTTGATCACAGGGAGACCGTACAGTTTGTGGTCGGCTTAAAGGGACTTGGTAACATTGTTCAGATGAGAGAAAACGGTGCTAAGGTAATGATTTCAATGCTCGATGTACAATCAAAGATAATCTGAAAGTGGAGTGAAAACAGACCATTATTAATGATAAAAATTGGGGAAAACTGATCTGATCGATTCATTAATTCTCCCAACTATATTATTGCAATTTAATTACGTTTGAGGTGAATGTAAATTGTCACAACGCAATGAATTGGCTCTATAAAACATTCCAGACATGTTGAAAGTTTTGTTAAAGCCTGTCTTATGTCAGTTATGTGTTATTTTCGTGGGAAAATGGTTGGAAGAATTTACGATTAGAGGGTTTCGCACAGTGACGCCTTCAAAGAAAACAATTAATATCTTTGTGGTTTGAGAATTTGTGTATGTTAGAGGGTTAGTACGGAAGAAGGAATACATTTTATACAACCATTACCCAGTTTTCTCATCAACCTTCACCAATGTTAGCGAGTCACTTTAATATGAGAAATGATACTTACATAAGCCTAATTGTACCCGTCTGGAGCTACTAGGAGTACTTTTGTCAGTCTTTATGTACGTCATACATCCAGGGAAGAATGAAGTCAGCATCTGAAACAATGAACAAAACATAATAATAATAATAAAGCGGTGCTTATAAAGTGCTTCTCATCGAAATATCTAAGCGTATATGTCTCTAAATGACATACATGTTGGACATTGTCTCTACCCATTGCAGGACAAATCTGGCTTTCGCCCCCGCCCCCCCCCCCTCCCCCTCGATCAAAACATTGATACAACCGTCTTGTAAAGATTACGCTTCCTATACCAACAGTGTCCCCCCAGCCATATATGAGTCCTTCCTCATTCCAATTTCAGTATGCGCCATTGGTGTCGTTGTTGTTCTTGTTGTTCTTTTCTTCTTCTTGTTCTTCTTTCGGGCTCTGTTCGTTCCTGAATATTGACATAATCTACCCGAGAGCTTTTGTACTTCTTGCTTCCATTTCTTTTAAATTCAAATTTGTTTACGGCACTGGAGCAGACGGATGTCTTTAAATAAGCGAGTTTGTAAATAGCTCTGGACCGCATGACCCCAAAATATCCACATATCTTAGACACGATGGATACTTCCCACCTGTGCATTTTAGAATAATCACTGCCAAAGTGATGGAGGTGCTTCATGAATAACTTTTGTTTGGCCTCTTGAGAAGAATACTTCCACCTGTGTATCAGATAAATGTACTGCCGGTACATAAATGAATACTAATTACATAACTTTCATGAGCACGATCCGAGTATTCGTCTCAATGGTTTTACAATTTGTGTCCGAATGACCTTGATCTGCCCATGCGCAAATCCTAATTACGAACTCGCTTATTCATCTCAGTTGAAAATCAGGCGTCCCGTTACGAAGTCACGTGACCTTTTGTAACCGCATGTCGGCCCCCAAAGTGAAGAGCTTACGAACAAAAAGAATTGGTATTGTGTTTTCTTTTTTTCTTCGTACATTAGGGTGCGTTTAATCGACACCTTTTCACCCTAGAATCACGGTTTCTAAAGACGTTTAGTTTAAAACGCAATGCGTTCAAGCGATTTTTTCGTCGGTCGTAAAAATAAACGTGTTTGAAAACACAAACATGAAACGCTGAAAAAGATGCGTTTTGTATCATGATTCAAAAGAATCACGGTCGCTAAAATTCGATTGAACGGACGGAGTTCTCAACTAGAAATGCAATCGTGTCACAACGATGTGCGTGCAATGACGCCATGTGTCTACGTGTCAAACGAAGGAGCTACTCTCGGACTGTTACTATCCAGAGCAATATGTAAGAAGTCTGTAGCTTCTGTGATAGTGGAGATAGTCAGGGCGAAAGAAAGGTCATCAAAACGGCCCGAAACGGAAAAAAATGGTGCCTGGACGGTCACGCATGAGGGTTTCCGGAGAACGAAGAATCTAGTGACCTTGAAGGAATGCTAGAGACTACGCCTACAAATTTTGAAGGGAGTTGGAGTAGAGGAAGGGATCTAGAAAGGGCTCGCAAGCACTGCGTGCAAAACCAATAGGACTTGGTGCATGGTGAACATGTTGCGACGCGTGCTTTGGCACGGACGGCCGCCCATACTAACACAACCAAATAACAGTCTTAAAAAATGACGTCATGGCCGAAACGTGTTATAATAGGGCGGAAACTCGGCGGAATTTGTATAGTGACCCTTGTTCAAATGCGATTTACTCACAATTTTCTGCGTGAACATATACCATACTTGGTATCATTCGAAAGGGCACTTCAGTGCGGTCAGTTTGAAACCATTGTCATCTGCGCAAAACGTACTGCACGCATCAAACGCGCTAGTACGTAAAGCATAGTAAATTCATCATTTTGGGCGATAACTTGGCGAAGAGGGCATTACAATTTACTAAACTTAGCAGACAGTTGTCACGTATATGGATACATGTGTCTGCCAAGTTTCTTTGATGTAGGTATAAAGATCGCCGGTTTAGAGCAAGTTGAAGTTATTTCTCAATTTTCGTGAAAATGGCGAATTTGGAGGGCAATTTTCTCAAATTTGGTCAGTGATAGGGTATATAATTTTGTATATGGCTGGAAAGGGCATATCTTCAAGTATCTAAATCCAAAAAAGGGTACGGGTTTGCCAAGCCATTATGGAGATACGGCCACAGAGAGAAAGCCAATTCCCAGAACTTTAGAGGGCGCTATTTATGTTTTGCAAAGCCATTGGAGCGTGAAATTTGGCATGGCTATGTGCAAATATAAGATAAAGATACTGTGAGATTTAAATACCAAACGGAATTTATATGAGAAAGTTATGGCAGTTTTAGTTTATTTAGGGGTCAATTTTTCAAGACTTTGAGAGATTTTTGACGGAGTCGGTTTCAGATTTGAATTTTGAGTACGAAGATGGCATTTTGAAGGGCAGGTTATACGTCGCAGATTAAAGAACATCTCTTAGACTATCTAGAGGAATTTGTTAGAAGGTTGTAGGATCTAGGATAGTGGAGATAGGAAGGAAGAAAGAAAGGCCTTAAAATGGACCAGAAACGGACAAAATGGCGCCTGGATGGTTATGCATGAGTGATTTCGAAAATCGAAGAATGTAGTGACCTTGATGAGATGTTAGAGACTATGCCTATGAAATTTGAAAGGAAAAGGACATGAGGAAAGCACCTAACTAGGAATCACAAACACTACGTGCAAAACGAATGCGATTTCCTGACGATAAGGATAAGGAAAACAAGGATAAGTATATTAATGGGGCAGAATGTGAACGAAAACAAGGCAATGACGAAGGTCGTCATTGCAATCATGATTGTATGACGAAGTCTCTTCCGGTTTGGGAAAAACCGCGCGCCCGCTTTGCATGCAATTTGCGTTCACTATACCATCGTGGCCTGTTCCGTTATGTTATTCCTTGTTTTTCCTTCTATCATTTTCTCTTTCTGTCTTTCCTTATGTTATTCTTTGTTTCTTCCTTCTATTCTTATGTTATTCTTTGTTTTTTTCCTTCTATCACCTTTTCTTATGTTATTCTTTGTTTTTATCATTCTATCATTTGCTCTTTCTGTCTTTCCTTATGTTATTCTTTCAATTAAATGTTTGAGTTGATGAATCTGTAAAAGCCTACTGGTCCCACCTTAAAGGGAAGTTCACCCTGATATTAATTTACTTTCAATAGAAGCAGAAAAGTGAGAGCAACATGTCAGTGAAAAGTTGAGCAAAATCCGATTAAAAATACTAAAGTTATGATTTTTTAAATTTGCGATCTATCAAACTAAAATTGGCAACTCTGTCACGTATCATGCGAGCTCTCCTCCCATTTGCTTTGTACTTAAATGTATTCAGAAATGTTCCCTAACAAAAATTGCAATCATACATGCACCCCGAATATAAGTATTGCAAATATATTGTTATACAACCCCTGTATGACACAAATCTTTAATCCTTTCACATTCTAATACTATTTAAGTCCTCATCAGATGACAGTCTGGGTCAATATTCAGAGTGTTGTTCAAAATAACCGCAAGGTTCATTGTTATCTCATTTTAGACAAATTTTCCAAATATACGCTGGTACCCTATAATTATTGTGCCGTAACGGTAATAAACTTGTAATTGTTTCTATTTCTAATAACAGCCTTGAATACAATAATGATAGTATGTCACTAGATCAGATAATAAATCAAGCAAAGGCTATCGTTATGGTGGCTATTTTCATCTTGTAAACTTGTCAAGATTTGGTGGCGTAGCTGAGGGGGCATGGTTACGAGTGGAAAAGTGGCAAAAAAAAAGGCAAGGACCACCCCCCCCCCCCACACGCACCCTTCACCTAAACAATGGCTAGGGTCCACATTTTAGTAGAATACAAACCGTAGTGTTGAAACCCTGTAAAGCCTATCTGCACTAGTTCGGCCAGGAGTGATTAGACCTCACCTGCAAGTTCATTGACAGGTAATTATCTCATCAATTCAGCCCTCAATTAACATAAGAAAAAGGGGATCATGGGGGACTAACATGCACCGATTAGGCATTGTTTGTTATTTAAAGGGCGCAAGTAGTTATAAGTAGTGCAGTGGGGCTTTAAACATTCTGATCGTTACCTTCTTGAGGCTCTTCCTGAATACTCTGCTGGTGACGGCATAGATGATAGGGTTCATCATGACACTGCTCTTAGCGAAGAGAGAAGGTAGAGTAGTGGCCGTCAGTGAGAGCATTTCAGAACGACCAAAGACAACAATCATTGAGGTAATGGCATACGGTGACCAGGCGACCAGGAAAGCGATGGCGATGGCGACAAGGGTCTTCAATAACTTCTGTTCTCTGTGATCAGAAATGACAGGGGAACCCCATTATAACAACATTGGTCAAGTAACAGCGAAATAAAACAAGTATTTAATTTATCTGTGATGATAATGCAGGTGAACACCATTTAAGCGAAAATCGGGGGGAGTTTGAGGGGGAAAAAGAAACAAATTCCGACAATATTTCTCTGAAATACTATTTCAGGACCCACTATAACTTATTTTTCTGTCGTTATTTCCCTTGAAATGCTCCTTTAATGCGAATATTTTATAATTTTTATGCCACGATGGTCCAAACAGAAATGGGTAAATGCCTGACATTTATCAAAGAAATCGTAAAAAACAATATTGGGGATCATTTTGATGTTGTTCTTGTTGCTGCCGTTGTTGTTCCATTTGTTGTTGTTGTTGTGTGTGTGTGTGTGTGTTTTTTTTTTTGGGGGGGGGGGCGGGGCGGGTAGCTGAGTGGAAACAAGAAGAAACAATTCATCAATGTGTAATACAGAAGTTTATGGCACTAACACAGAAAGTGCAATTTGGTGTCATAACTTATCGATTCGTGGGGTTAAAAAAAAACATCCGCACTCTTTCAAAGCGCATCGGGTTCGAAATGAGGGCACCATCTCATGTTTCAAACCAACCATTGGTCTGAGTAAATCGAGGCTGTGTCATTGTAGCCTTAGATTCACGAAATATCTATTTTCGGTCAAGGAAGAGCATTATTTGTTAATATACAAGCATTTATAAATGTTTATGACGAATAGAGTAAGGTTATCAATTATAGTTAGACATAATTTAATTGCGTATTAAAGTGTGATGTATCACCTTTCTTTTTTTTTCCTTCTCACCTAGTTTTTATGCAATGGTTTCTATTTGAAATAAGTAAGCAAGATGAGTCATGATGGGCCATGATCCAATTAGATATTTCTCACCTTGCAAGCAAGGTTCTCACTATCAATACGTCAGAAAAGATTGTGTATACACTTGTATATAGAATATCTAGCCCTTTGATAAAACAAAGTGCAGTTCGGAGACTGAGCACAGGATAGTGCGAGATGCGCCGGGCTTTGTCCAAGTGACCTTGGGAAACTTTTTCGGCAGAGTCAAGATTCAAGATTCAAAATAATTTATTGTCATGTGAAAAATACATAAAATTTGTCTTCGGACATTTAAAGGTGCTATACATGTACATCAATATAAAGTCTATTTCTATTTCGCTTTGGCGAGTGCACCTCGTCCCACGCACTCAGACCTGTGCAGCATTTCGAATGGACATGTCAATAATATTAAAGAGTTCACCTTTTTCTTCTATTCCTCTCATGTGTCTTGATGCTGTTGGACGTAGCCCATCGTGGCATTCTCCTCGTCGTGAGAAAGATACAGATGTAGCAATACATCATGATCACGATACTGGATATGAACGTTAAGAACATCATCGCGAGTACGTAAGACATGATCAGAGGTTGATCACTATCCCATCTCACACTGCACCAAGCACCTGTTCCCTCGTAGGTGAATTCACCCCAACCGGCTAGTGGAAACACGGCCCAGGCGAATGAGAACACCCACGGTATGGAGATCATCAAGAAGGCCTTGGGATACGTCACCACGATGCCTGCAGAGAGAGAGAGAGAAAGAGAGAGAGAGAGGGAGAGAGACAGAGAGACATAGAGACAGACAGAGAGAGAGAGAGAGAGAGAGAGAGAGAGAGAGAGGAATATTTTAACCCATGTATATATGCATAATAATAATACACAGAGATATATCGAGTCTATACATATAATATACAGCGTTTCATCCCCGTGATAAGCTCTCCGGGATCTTTTGAAATTGAGGTATTGTTCAGTGCTAAACAGTGAAATAATTTTTCAAAACATTCTACAGCTAGAATATTATATTACTATGATTTAGCACATAAATTATGCAGAGTATTTCATTAATACGTTTTTTTTTATTACTTTTTTTGTATTTAAGTTCTAACTAATTTTATCACATTCAATTAAACATTGATTTTTGAATTTACCGAAATGTGGTTTTGTGATGACAAGATATCGATCGACAGCGATCACAGCGTGTGACATTAACGCGTTGAGACCAAGAAACGTCATGATGAACGCATATCTGTCAAAGAAACACAAAAGAAGCGTTACGAAATCTTGTGATAATAAAATCTTTAATAGGGCATTCTAACAAAACGTGACGAACGGTTCTATTGTTTTGCATCGTTAAAAAATGGCCCGAAGGTAATATTAATCTGTAAACGCATTGATGGATTTAATCACTGTAACTTCAAACCACCATTAATATTAATTGAAGAGCACTTGATTCTTGATATAGATTCTAATTGTCCAAATACAAAAGATATAAATATCGTCATTGGATACGTACAATAAGCTATATATAAAATGTATATGGTAAACTACTTTCAAGGTCCCTGGGGAAACGTAATATAGTTTTTCGATATGCATGTTTTTAAAAACGAACTGCTCTTCAATATTTTACTCCGTGATTTGATCTGATTACTGTATTTCTTTCTTTTTCAATGTAAAGTCAATGTTTATAAATTACGTATTCAAATCCTCTTTAACCCTTACTGTACGGGGGTGGGGGGGGGGGCCTGGGAGCCCCCCCCCCCTCAACATTTTCGGAGATTGCGCCGCAACCACTTGGAATTTTGAATTGCCGTTTCATGACTTTTTCCCTCAAGTCTTACGCACATTTTGATACCATGTTCGTTGAAATCGGACATACCTGTAAGGTGTTACATAACAATTAGTATGCGCATGTCATCAAAAAGTGCTATAATTGCATATATTCATGTACAAGCAGAAATGTGAATTCAGGTTTAGATGTATTTCTTCCTAAGTGGGAGATATAAATTGATATCAAATTGCTTTTATATGTTTCTCAAAGTAACTTGATGTATTCCAGAACTAAAGAATACATTAGAAATACAAAAATATACATAATAAGAAGAAAAAAACAATAAAATACATAAGAAAATAAAAAACAATAAAATACAGAAGAAAATAAAAGGATGAATTTCGAACTTTTTTTCTTCAGAAAAACATTTTGAGATAAAGGAAACATTTATTCAATACATTTTCAATATTCTTCACAAGTCTACTGACAAATATGTAGAGTTTTCTGTAAAATGCATAAAATTAGCATCTTGCATAATTAATTAGGCTATAACGACAAAAATTTACATATAAGGAAAAAACTAATTATACCATCTTGTTCCTTACGTAAATATCTACAAACGTGCACATTTTCTTGTTCATCGGACATTCGACGGCCGAGATCATAGGGGGGGGGGGGGCTCTCAGGCCCCCTCCCCCCAGTCAGTGAGGTGCTCAAAATAGCCCAGTACAGTAAGGGTTAAAGCCCCTTCAAAGTGTTGGGAGCCCAAACAAAATTCCAAAAATTCGATGGCACACTTCTGCAAAGATTCCCCCCAAAAAATGTGTTTGAAGACAAATTTTGATAAAAGAATACATAATTTAGGTTTTCTGTTGTCCGCAGAAAACCTGAATTTTGTATTCTTTCACATTATGAGAAATTTTGCCATCAATTTTGTTGGGTTCCCAACACTTTAAAGGGGCTTTAACGTTATTATTGTTGTTGAATGTATTAATATTCATTTTATAAATCTTTTTAATGTTGTTAATGTTGTCGCATTGTATATTATTATTGAATAAGTTACATCTGAAGAGGAAAATATGAACAAAATATCTTGTGATAATACTTGTATTAAATCATTACTTAATCTCGATAAAGAATGACCTGTAATGCTAAAATTCAACCTCAATATGAAGCTGATCAATAACATTTATTTGGGGTCACATGAATGTGTATGTTAACAATACCATGTTATCTGATAAATCCCTATCCACCCTGTGTCTGTAGGCATGAAATGTCAATCTAATAAAAAGGAACATTCCGAGAACAATATAATTTTATTTACAAAATTTATCTATTATGGCATCAGTCTTTTTCCATGTTTCAACTGCTACAATCTTAAACTGGGACGCAGACAAAATGACTCCATCCCACAGTGTCGTTCCACGCTGTTCACCTTAACATGCGTGGACAGAATCTTCCCGGGAATCAACACAAATTCAATTCTCAATCAACTATTTATTGACTGACACCTAAATATGCTTGATACACATCAAATTTATGACGTCTGATTTATCCTTGATCGACTTATGACGAGTGCAATGAGAAATGTTGGTGATTTAATATCTTATGAGAAATGTTAGTGATTTAATATCTGGTGAGAAATATTCTTCATTTTCGTAGCAATAAATGTAACTACTCATTTTTTTTACCTTTCAAATTTGATTCTAGAGTCTCTCCTAAAATAGATTCAGATATAAAATCCAAGCGCACATTCTAGATTACAGGCTACGGGCAGCAAGCACCCGCTTCTGTGATGTCTTCTTACATTTGGGAAGAAAACAAAACGATTTCTATCGTGGAACAGATCAAAGAAAATGAATATCAAATTCTAAAAGGGAAAACATGCTGACTTCAACCACTTTCGATATTAAAACCTGTTTTTTGTCTTTATCTACTGCCGTCTATAAGGTCATCATAATCATAATATGATTTCAAAACAACACAGGAACACTAGCGGAAAGTTGATTGGATATATGAACCATACATTTTGAGGGCCTTTTAACTAAGTTAGATTGGTCATAAAACTAAGTATAGGGGGCACCCTCCCATTTCGATAATACCAGTCAAATATTGAACATTCTGCTATAAAGTAGAGTGAATAATTACATTAGAGGTGTTTTATTGCCTTCTATTAGGTTAACCCCGCCGTCAAGATGAGACGTAGAAGCTAGCAGCCTCATTTCACTTCTGGGCCCCGTCTTACAAAGAGTTGATATCAATCGTAACTTATATGCGATTGATATCAATCGTAACTATGTACATGAGAGATAGGAGACTGCAAACTTGCGATTGATTGGAGGACTTACGATTGATTTTGATCGATCGTAACTCTTTGTAAGACGGGGCCCAGATTATTTCTAAATATTAAAACCTCTACTATGGTGTCCTTAACGGACCAATGAACAAAAAGTGGATCTGGTTCAGTAAACTTATATGAATTATAATTATAAAAATCATAGAGTTTTCATTCTTCAGTGACCAGACTTAAAAACAGAGCGAGGTTGATTTCTTATTTCAAAACATTTTTGTTTTACTTGGACTTTGAATTGTGTATCTCTGTTTCAAGACGTTTGAAATTAAAATTGTCTAGATCCTAACGAATTCCATACATTTCTATAAAGACCCATGACAACAAAAAACACAATTAACTATACAAAACAAATTAAAGGTTTTGTGACAAGATGACGGTAGTCGGTAGAGAGAAGGAAGGGGGATACATGAAGTAGAAATAAACTTGAAAACAGTAGAAAATACTCGGTATCATTGCACTTGTAGCTCATGATAAGGTGCAGTCACTTCATGTACACTCTCACGGCCAGACAAGTCAATTCATCACTTACAGTGAGATAAATTGCATCATTCATTGTGACGTCTACCGGATGGCTGGACAAACAACGAATCCAAACATGCATAAATAACAGAAATTGAAAGAAAGAGAGAGAGAGAGAGAGAGAGAGAGTGCGGGAGGATGGGAGTGGGTAAGAGACAAATAATAATAATAATAATAAGTTGTTCGGTGTGGGTGCTTTACGGATGTTCCGGGTCGTGATGAGAGAGAGAGAGAGAGAGAGAGAGAGAGACAGAGACAGAAAGATACCAAACAAAATCAGGCAGTTTGGACATCACTTTCCAAATCTAAGTACAGTCTGATTTTGAAATGGTGGGGGGGGGGGGGGGAGAAAATGAATTCCACTCTTAAATCCTCTGTTTTTATGGTGACAAAGTTGGTATTATACGATTTGTTTTTGCTGATGTCGTTTGAACATCGCTGCATACATTTTGACCTTGTGTTGCACTTCCATATTGGACTTAATTAAAGCAACTACTCTGATAATAGTAATTGAAATATTTGAATGTCACGGGAGTGGTACGTCTATGAATGGGAATTATAAGATTTGTTTTTGCTGATGTCGTTTGAACATCGCTGCAGACATTATTTTGACCCCGTATTGCACTTACATATCAGACTTAATTAAAGCGATTACTCTGATGATATAAATTGAAACATTATTTTTGAATGTCATGGGAGTGTTACTACTACAAGTGACCGGGTTCAGCATAGCATGTTGTGCCTTTCGATATAGAATATAAAATCATATCATCAATACAAACAAAAGATACTTTACACTTTCATGTGAAGTATCAATATGTAGAAATAAGAGCGAAACCGTGTAAACGTACGTGCTTGCTAAATGTTAAAGTCCAATTGATCTTGTCTCATATTTATGTTACCATTACATCAAATATATTTTTAGTATGATGAGTGAGTCAAATTAACAGCCCCCACTCGAATCGGACCAAGGGTAGAGCGAAGTGACATTTCCAATGTTCATTATTGTTTTCATTCTATGATACCTTATAAAGTAAGGAAATCATTTTAAGATAACTTTAACTTCAAGATAAGTCTTTCACCTACTGCGCTACCAAAAAGATCTGAGGTGTACACAATCAGTTTAACCCAATTAAGAGATTTAGCATAACTGAACCAAAGGAACATGTATCATCTCTATCACGTTATAGTGGCGCCAATGCCCCCAGATGAGATTTTGAAAGATATCTCACCAATACCCTCATCTCATTCATCATCATTTCGGGAACGTTGTATGAAACTCACTGAGATGTTTTGCTGGTTTTGATTCCCTATCATAAACCATACGAATATGTATCACCTTTATCACGTTATACTGGCGCCAATGCCCCAAGATGAGATTTGGAAAGATACATCATTATTACCTTAATCTAATTCATCATCATTTCGGGAATGTTGTATGAAACCGACTTTGTTATTTGAGATGTATTGCTGGTTTGGATTCTAGCCTGCCATTATATGCATCAAGTCTTAACATCTTTGGTTGATGAAATTCTCGTTTAACTTTATCCGTATCATAGGCGGCTATTACTATGATAAAATACTTTTGATGATGATGACGGTGATGGTGATGACATGGTGACGATGATGACGATGATGATGATGATGATGCTGATGAAGGTGATGATGATGATGATGATGGTGGTAGTGGTTATGATGTGATGATGATGATGATAATCATGATGGTGGTGGTGGTGACGATGATGATGATGATGGTGGTGGTGGTTATGATGTGATGATGATGATAACGATGATGATGATGATGATGAAGATGATGATGATAATGTTGATAATGATGATGATGATGATGATGATGATTACGGTGATGATGATGATGATGATGGTGGTGGTGATGATCATGCACAGCATTTATGTGGTGCCATACTTCTTTTAAAAAACATTCAGGGCCCTAAAATGAAATAGGAGAGTTTTGAGGCATGATTCAAAATGATCTAGACTGTCAATCTCACGAAGAGATGGATTGAACTAATTTCTCAAAAGTGTGGAGGAAGAAGAAAGCTTGTTTTTCGTCTCGGCATTCATAATAGGCTAGAAATAGAATTCCAATACTTTAAACTGGACGGTCAATCGGGCCTCATTTTAAAGCTGTTACTTGTCATATTAAGAATATAAAGGCATTTGAAGAGCCATGCTTTTCATGGAAAAAAATTCTCTTATGTTCTTCCACACTTGCATAATTACAATGATAACGCTCACAAATTATTTTCACCTCTTCCCAGAACCCAACCTTCTCTTTAATCACGGTTAAATCATGGACTACGATATATTTTCTGAAGGCTACCATGAAGCGTAAATTATTGTCAGCATTCAAATCATAATTTAATAAGCGCTCCAAATGCGAGCACTCGCACACACACTTGCACATGCAAATGCTCCTTGCACATACATACATGCAAATATAATTAACACGTCTCTCAAAAGACGCACACTTATACACGTTTAAACTTAACACCTTTCATTTTATGCCTTATACAAATATTTCCTTCACTATTTGGCTGTTATGATTTATTTCTTTCCGATTATATGCATGAATATTATGAGTTTGATCGCCCGTGTAGGTCCTTTCCGGAGGCCGCCATCACGTTCAAGCTCTAGCTTAAAATGGCGGTCTCTTGCATTTTATAAATTTTGAAATGATTGTCAACTACGTTTTGTTGTTAGGTATGATTGATTTAATTGATTTATATAATAATATGATTATATATGTACTTTGACTTATGTTTATAATGTAGGCCTACATGTACCTAGTTTGTATATTTATTACAATTTTTCATGTTGAAAAATGCAGAAAAAAAAAAAATCAAACAATCTAAATTAAGTCAGCATTCATCATATCGAATGCTAACGCATCATGACACTAAAAACAAGAGAATCCGAGAGTGAAACAACATTAAAACACGCTTCGACTGACGATAATAAGATTAAGTCACCTAAATCGTTCAATCCCGAGTACGGAAAAGGTTCGTTGCCTAGCAACCGATACATTCCACTTCATGTGTAATACAAGATCATGCCTAGGATGAATGAGTTATCCTCCGATGGAGTAAGATGAGGAAATTGGATTATGTCGGAGTTGTTTAAAAGAGCCAAATCACTGAAAAAAGGTTTGGTGCAACCGGTATGCATAAAGTCCACTCCATAAACATCACCCGGCATTCTATGGGTGCAGAAGTAGGACTAACAAATGAGGATAAGAAAACACCTGCACAAGGAAATCAAGTCGGCTTTGGATTCACTCCGTGAGCAGGTCAAGTGTTTTGGATATTACCTTCCACATACTAGCTGTGAACAATTTTGTTTTGGGTGATTGCTACCTTTAATGTAGGAGTACTGGTGATGCTCCTATACTTTAAATTGCTTAGTAACTGAAATCTCATGCTTAATATGGCATTCATGCAAAACTTTCAATTTTTATTCTTGGCTCGTTCTCAATTTTACGCACAAGAATTCATTTGACTGTATCAGCAAAGTTTCTCGTTCTTTTCAAAGGAAACGAAGTATTTTATTCTCAAAATATTTATATGCTAACCACAATTCCCTTTGGTAGCCATTTACATTTCACATTCTTAATTGACTCAAAACGAGTTTGTACTTTGTCTGTAAAGTGCGTTACATTTTTTATAAAGCTTCTATTTCAGAGTGAAACACTTGCACTCAAGTTGGTATGATGGAAAACACGAAAGTCGTGGAAAGATCATTAATTATTAATTGTATTCCTTGGTATATACATAATTACATTCTGGTATTTCCTTTGATGTTTCCTATTTAGGTACTACCTCTCAGGGATTAATTGTTCAATATGTTGTCTCCTTTCGGATGAATCGTCTGAGAGACTGTCATAACAAATCTGTTTTTAAGATAAGCAGACATTAAAATGTAAATTACATTTGCACCCAGGAACAATTGAACATTCATGTAAGTAGCTAATAGAAATTATGCTCATGTCAATAAGTCTTTTGAATCGGATTTTAGATCGTTTTATTTATTACAATTTATTATAACTTACATGGTGGTTAACATACGGAGCTAAAATGAATAGGGGGGGGGGGGGTAAAGTCAACTTGGTGAATTAACGAATGTGATCCGCTGCCAGTTAGGCCCAAACTCTTGTGATTATAAACACATGGCAGTACACAGAGGCGGCGGAGCGACTTCCAAAGTGGGGGGGGGGGGGGGGCACCAACAAAAAAGAGCACTTTCTGGGGAAAAAGGGCACCTACAAAGGGAAATCTCAAAGCGAAAATAAACAATTTTTAGACATTGGTATATACCCCTAAAATTTGATTACATTATCAGGGATGATTTCAATATTTGTTTCTCTTTATACATCGTATAAAATATTGCTTTTTAAAGCATCATACCTTGCAGTTGGGTGTGATTGTCGAAAAAATCATGTGCGAGCGAGGAAAAATATAAGATTTGTGAGGTCACAGTGCGAAAAATACATCTTATAAAGAGGAAAAAACCAATCCTCATCGGGTTATAAATAAGCACATTTTCATAACAGCAAACTGAAAAGACCTTTGATAAGTAACATAACTATAACATCTATAAATGTGAGCGAGCGTAGCGAGCGAGCTTTGGGAGATATTGCTCTTAGTCGGTTGAAATTAGGGGCACGTTTAATGATGAGAGGAAAGGGGGACACTTATCGAAGGGATAAGACACTTATTAGAAAATAAAAGGAGCACGTGTCAAAGTACAAAGGGTTATTATCAGAGGTGAAAATGGTGCACTCACCAGGGATGAAAAGGCACTTATGAGAATGGAAATTGGGCATTTGTCGACGGAAAAGAGGCAACCATCAGATTTTAATAGGGGCATTTATGAAAAAGGGATAAGTTCCTCATAAGAAAGGAAAAGGGGCACGTATCATTGTTAAAAAATGTTAATTATCAGAGGTGAAAAGGGGCACTTATCGCACCTGAAAAGGGGCAAACACCATATATGAAAGAGGCACTTATGAGAATGAAAGAGGGGCACTAATAATAAAGGGAAATGTGCATTTGTTGAAAGAAAAGGAACACCGATCAGATTTTGATAGGGGCATTTATTGGAGGTGAAAGGGGGCTTTTATGAAAAGCGGAAATTATGAAGGAAAAAGAGCATTTATTAGGAAGGAAAAGGGGCACGTGTCAAAATAAAAGGGGGTGTTATTAGAGATGAAAAGAGCACTTATCAGGAGGAAAAGGGGGCACTTGTCAAAATAAAACGATTGTCTCTCAGAATTGAATAGGGTCATTTACCAGACATGAAAATGAGCACTAGTAGGAGAATGAAAAAGGGCTATTTTCATAGGTGAAAAGGGGCATTTATGAAAAGGCGAAGGCCTCTTTGTTAAATGGGGGCACTTATTATAAGGAAAAGGGGCACTTATTAGAAAGGAAAGGGGGCACATGTGAAAATATAAGGTGCGCTTATCCGAGTTAAAAAGAGGTAGTTATTAAAAGGGAAAGGGGCACTTCTTACAAAGGAAAAGGGGCAATTGTCAAAGTAAAAGGGGCACCTCTAAGATTTGAATAGGGCAATTATCAGAGGTGAAGGAGGCGCTTAACAAAAGAGAAAAGGGGTGCTTCTCGTATCCGAAAAGAGGCACTTGCTAGAGATTAAAAAGGGCACTTATGAGAATGGAAAATAGACACTTATTGCAAAGGAAACTGGGAACTTGTCTGGGAAAAGAGGTACGTGTCAAAATAAAAGGGGCACATATCAGAGGTGGAAAGGAGAAGGGGCACTTTTAAAAATTAACAGGGGCACATATCAAAGTAATAGGGGCACTTTTTATGTAAAAAGGGGCGCTTCTTACAAAGTTAAAGGGGCACTTTTCCCATGGAAAAAGGGGCACTTTTTGGGTACTTGAAAAAGTGGGGGGGGGGGCACTGTGCCCCCCCTGCCCCCCCCCCCCCCGGCTCCGCCGCCTCTGGCAGTACACTGTAGAAATAAGATTGATATACTCACGATATACAACCAACGTGGGCGAAGAGCCAACGGTGTGCATATATAGATGACGTCACAAAAGGAATCCCCACGACTGTTACGAGCCAATCGCTGATAGTGAGCGAGAGAAGGAACATGTTGGTAGGAGTTCGTAAGTGACGATCCCAGGCGAAAAGAAAGAGTACGACGCTGTTACCGATTATGGATATGATGAAAACCAGGGTCAGAAAAGTGCCGGCTAACAGGTGGGCATAACCAGGCCACGTATCCCCATCGGTGTTTTCTTCATTTGTCCCATCCATTGCGATTGATGTTAAGTTTTCCATCTGAAATACAAAAATGTAGAAACAATAGTAATGATTTACCATCACTCCAGGAAGATTTTCTAAGCAAAATAACAATAACTTATTCATTGGTTTAAAAACAAATTGCTCGTATTATGATGCTTTACGTTTAGTATTGGGTATGATTAAATAATATTTACTTAAACATGATGACAATAAAGTTCGCTTTAATGTCACCGGGATATTTGAGAATTTATACCGCCTTGTCTAAAAAGCAGTTGTTATCTGTTCGTACATGAATAGCTAGACATTCAAACTCCAACCAATTAATGAAATAACAGGCACGTGTAAAACACATTCGGTTACCAGGAAAGCATCTTCACACAATTAATATTCCTTGAAAGTCCCTTGTACTGCGCATGCTGATTAAACCTTAAGAGTCTATCAAGTCTTCTACTCAACGCTAGATTGTAAAACCCAAAACGACGACGGTGGCGATATTTGTCATAAATCCTGCTTAATCGTCTAAGTAAATGATTTATGAGGTCAATGCCACCATGGTGATTAAGGTATGGTTACGTATCATATTGGAGTCGATCAGTGACCGTTGAGCCAATCCTTTGGAGAACCAAAGTAATTTGCTGCAATTTTGGTGAACTGAAAATGGCGCCATCGAGACGTACATTTAAATAGTTTACATCGAACTCCTATGAAGGCATACACCATCAACACAAGTTAATTGTTTCAGTCTCTTTGCATTTCTCGTTATCAGATTTTCTCTGGTTTTGCTCTCTATCTTTCTCAAACACATATATACCCCCCCCCCTACACCCTCACTCAATCTCTCTCCTTTTATTTGTCTATCTGTGTATAATCATCTCTATTTCTCTATCTCTGTGTAATTCTCTCCCTCCCCCTCTCTCTCTCTCTCTCTCTCTCTCTCTCTCTCTCTATCTCTCTCCCCCCACCTTTCTCTACCCTATATCTCCCACCTCCCTCTCCCTTTATCCCTACAATCATCATATCACTCTCTCTTTCTCTCTCTCTCTCTCTCTCTCTTTCTCTCTCTATGTCCCCATCTTTATCTATCCCTCTACCCCCCCCCCCCCCCCCACTCTCCCTCTCCCTCCACCCCTGTCTCTCTATAGTCTCGTCAGGGTAAAAAACATAACAACTAAACAAACAACATTTGGAATATGCTACTGTGCTTTCGAGCAGTTTGTTTAGCAATACTCATTGTAGAGTTGTCTGAAGACTCGAATGGTTGAAGCACTTGACTGAATATGCGACGGCCTTCAATTAAGAAAGGTACGTGTAGGAGAATGATTAAAATCTTTGACATCCCACACAATTTAATTTCCTCTTCCCAAGAGCACTGAGGCAAACACTCTTGAATATTGCACTATTTTACGATAAACATCATGTTCGGCCATCTTCGGTAGATATGAATACATATATGTACGAAAGACGGTGGATAAAATATCTCTTCGACTTGGGATCAAAAAGTCTGCAAAGATTTGTTTTCTATTTTCACTTCAAATTGTCATTCTTCCTTAGAAAAATGAACGATTAATATGAACATTCAACTTCTGCTGATCGGATGATACGATATGTTATGTAGATTATATGAACGAAAGACGGTGGATAAAATATCTCTTCGACTTGGGATCGAAAAGTCTCCAAACATTTGTTTTCTATTTTCACTTCAAATTGTCATTCTTCCTTAGAAAAATGAACGATTAATATGAACATTCAACTTCTGCTGATCGGATGATACGATATGTTAGGTAGACAATGAACACATAATATGAACGAAAGACGGTGGATAAAATATCTCTTCGACTTGGTATCGAAAAGTCTGTAAAGATTTTGTTCTATTTTCACTTTAAATTGTCGTTCTTCCTTAGAAAAATGAATTAGTAATATAAGTATTCAACTTCTGCTGACGATTCGATATGTTATGTTCGTGTAGTACTCTTGAACTCTTGAATTACCACCGAGTCGTATAATTCCTAATGCTTCGTAATGTTTCAATAGACTAATCATTTATTAGCATAATGACCACAAATATCCATAGGTCTCTTTGACATGGAGCGATGCAGCTGTATACATTTTATAATGAATCACTGCCAAAGTAAAGGAAATGCTTTATGAATGATTGTTGTTTTCCCTTTTGTAAAGAGATTTCAACATGGGTATCATGGAATGCCATAAGCTGATAAGCGAATACTGATCGAACATCCTTCATGACAACGTATCCTGTATCCATACGTTTGTACTTTACAATTAACTGGGAACACATGACCCTGTTCTGCTCATGCGCAGACTGCTTCTGCGAATTGGTTATCGAGTCACAATAATTGATACATACTTTTTCTAACAAAGACTTGCCTGATATAGACCAAATAATATGAAGCCAGCAAAAAGTAGAAATGTTTAGTTTTGTCAAAATTATGTTACAACTCTATTGAGTATTTCTGGGGCTTGATAAACATCCTCTCGTACTACAATACATTGTATATCATCTATCATACCAAACACATCCACACATACCCACACGCACTCACACACATCACGCACACCTGCACACGCATACTCGCACACGCACACGTGCACGTACCCAAACACAGTCATGCTCACGCTCTCAGCCCCCCTACTTGTTCCTGCACCTACTATTCTTACCTCCCCTATCAAAGTATTTGCTTTCTGGTAATTATGCAGCACACACCAAGTGAAATATCGCAGTAAACCGAAGCCACAAGGCGATGAACTATCCATGAAGGGGCATTAAACATTAAAGACTGATCATATCGCACTCTGACAAATTATTCCCTAAGCGGGGGTTCTCAGGCAATCTATAAAGACGAGTAATACCTAAATGGCTTCACGTGTAGGTGCATCTTTACAGTGTGAGCTCGATGAAGAAAACACACGATGCTTTATTAAAATCACCAAGGTAATCATGATAATGTTTACTTAAAGTATGGGAGGTCTCCCAAGTGTTGTGTTTACAGGCCTAATGACATAATCTTAAGGGTATATAATAGACCATTTTCGTAAAGTTATCAGATATAATGCACAAATCTTTGTTAAGTGCCTCGTTACAAATAATGTGATTTGCATGCTACTAATAATTGTTTTTCAAGAAAACAAACATCAATCTTCACATTGGAGTGAAAATAATCACTCATAAATAGTTTATTTGACATGTTTTTCATCTAATATTTCTTGAACAGGAATTACATGTTTGAGGGAGAATCGAGTTGTTTCATTTTCGATTAACCACATAGTATAGAATGTTTAAAGGTGAAGTATTACACAGCTCAGACTTTGTGTTAAGACATATTAAGTCAGAAATCCTAGTTCGATTTAAGTCAAAAGCTTTTTTCCTCATTTTTGTTTAAGGATAAGAAGGGTGGCCTTAACGCGATTTACGCAACCATATTTTCGCAATTTCGTCTTACAATGTGTGTATTTTACAAGAGTTGGAAAAAGCTTTTTCTTATGTCCCTTTTCGTGTAAGTAATGATAAATATTAAAAGCTCATGCTTGGGTCCCCCCTACTTCTCCTCGGCAGTTTCATATCTCTCCCCATTCTTTACTTTATAAGAAGGAGTAGGGTTATGGATTTCTTACTCCTCTCTCTCTCTATATTTAAATATGTATGAAGCTATTCATCTCTGAGTTATTGACCCCCTATCTATCTGAGTAACAAACCCCTCACCCCTACCCTCTGAATGGATTAACTCTACGTCACTCTCTGGGCTATTTCTAGTTGCAAGACAGAGGTATGACACAGAAAGTTCGACTTCCTTTTTATCATAATTTTAATCAAATATGTACCATGACAAGGTGCTGCAACTCTAAAATCATACCACCTAAAACTATATAAAATATAATATAATTTCACATAAATTGTGTCATAATGTGAAAGAGGATGTCACATTTCTGCAAGGACTTTCAAAACAAATGTGTCTGAATAATGATGAAAGAATACATAATTTATGTTTTCTGCATACAGCTAAAAAAAAACAAATTATGCATTCTTTTTTTCTAACAAATATTTGTCTTCAAACAATTTTTTTTTTTTGGGGGGGGGGGGGGGGTGGGACCTTAGCAGAAGTGTGTCTTAAATTACATTCTCTTTCACATTATGATACAATTTGAGTTAAATTTTACCATTGATCTTTTGGGGGGCAAATTTGGGGCTCCAAACACTTGAGAGGGGCATTAATGCAAACACTTGAGAGGGGCATTAATTAAAATCTGAAAATTGTGAGCTTATTTTAAAGTGTTTTTTTCTTCATGAAAGTTAATTGAATTACATGTCTCTCATTTAGAAATGATGCCTCACAATGATTATTGATTTTTCAATTTGAATTTATTTTCTATCCCATTTCTCCAGCTGTATGACTTTATTAGATGAGTTTTTAAATGACGGTGAGAATGTCAATTCTATTTTTTATTGAAATACAATAGTAATATAATAAACCGTTTTCCTTTCTATCATACTGCAGCTTTAAATTGATATATAATTGCATGGCAGTGCAACATTGAATGAGCTTAATAAGAATGTGATTCCAAAAACCAAATAGGGATAGAACATCATTAATGTCACCCACGCTGAATGAGATCTCACCACAAACATGGAAATGGCATAACATTCGATATCGTATTGATATTGGATTGGTTCTATCTACAAACATTCATCTCTGGTAGACTCATTGGACCATAATTAAAATAAATTCCATACGTGAAAATTCATTAAGATGGAAATCAAATTTAGA
This sequence comes from Strongylocentrotus droebachiensis, assembly GCA_035222895.1. Taxonomy (NCBI): domain Eukaryota; kingdom Metazoa; phylum Echinodermata; class Echinoidea; order Camarodonta; family Strongylocentrotidae; genus Strongylocentrotus; species Strongylocentrotus droebachiensis. Next base: position 120,523 of record JAVYIG010002641.1, on the reverse strand, counting down.
GAGCTATAGATATGAGGTAAAATAATTTACTGGTTCAATGAGTTTGATAGCAGGTCACGGGAAATTGCACGTATACTTTCGTAATATTATATGTGCATGTTGTTCGCTATCAGTAGCAGTATTGATGACAGAAGTAGTAGTGATAGATTTGACATTGTTTCTTTTCGTCCAGGTGAACTTCTTTTTGTATGAGAGCAAAGCCTCTCCAGCAAAGGTCAACATACTGGTGCTATACGATAGAATGGCCTAGTAATAGAGCGCTCTAAACATTACCCAAGAGCTTGACCTCGGTTTGAAATCAAAACGAATATTCATTCGTTACGGGAGTAAGTGAGGCTGTATTATAATTGTAAGTATTATATTGTTAGGAGATTGGGTGCGTAGGAAGGGATCACTTCATCTTAAATTGACGTCATCTGATAAACAATTTAAACTATCCATATAGATATATCGGAAAATGCATTATCGCAAATTTCTACCCTCGTAGAGATCATTTTAAAGAAGATTCAAATTGTACAATTTGTGTTTCGTTACTTAGATACATTTGACCCTCTTTGGGTAATGGGTGGATGGAGCAGAACCGTCCACCCCGAGTAAGTAGATGCTATGGTAAACACTCATTATCTCTTTGGGTAAAAGCCCTTTGATTTGTTTGAGAAGCGCTAACATTTTGAGAGGGAAATTGTTGAAAAGATCTTAGATTGGCTCGGCCAAATAGAAATTGATTTTGCTCTACACTTTGAAGAAATATCTGTGGGGATATTTCCTTGCACTAACATCGAGGCTATCCAATGGCAATATGTAATTTGTATATAGCTATATGGGTGTCCATCCATCTCCTTGATTGGTGGGGGAGTGGCAGCAATAAGCGGAAGCACTGACGCTACTCAGGTACGAGATCACTTACGTATAGAGGGGGAGGAGGAGGAGGAATCTGTAAAAGAAAGGGCTTACCATTCCTGAAATTTGCAGATAGATAATTTCAGCACAATAATAAAAGGTCATCAGAATATATCGGGGGGGGGGGGGGGTGCACGTAAGGAAACTTGTGTAATAGAGGTAATTTGGATATGTCACTTGGATTTCAAAAATGGGGACCTGGGCCGGTCGTGATTCGTCTTAATCCGTCACTGTCAGGGAGTGGAGGGGGTGGGGGTATTGCGTCAATAAAGCTTTAGCGTGGGGTGCGATACTATTTATGAAGTTTTAATTTAGAGCAGCTGCCTTTTCCCTTACCCAGCCCCTACCCCTTGAATAGATGTTCCCGACTACAGGAATCCACCCTGTTTGTGATCAGTCTCCATCATATTCATTGTTAGCCACTCACTGTTTCCCAGCACACATTATCTTTGCACATTATACCTTAACGTATTTCAATTCCGTTACATCAAACGTACTGTAGTCTATACCATGATTTTAGATTTCCTTTAAATCCTATATCTGCACTAGTTTGTCCAGGAGGGATTAGACCTCCCTGCATGGTCACTGACAGGTGGTTATTTCATCAAATCATCTCTCAATTAACATAAGGAAAAAGGGACCATTGGGGACCAATGGTCGCCGATTAGGCATTCTTTGCTCTATCAAAAAGGCGCAAGTAGCTATAATTAATGCAGCGGGGCTTTACTGTCCCTGGAAGTCTACTGAAGACCTCGAATTTGTTTAATAGTTATGTCACAACATCCTGTTTTTTTCTTTCATACTACATCGAATAAAGCCTTACGAAAGACATGTTTTTTTTAATCGTTATGTCATGACATTCTGTTTGTAATTCGTGTTGAAGTAGTATAACAAATAACGCATTCCGAGAAAAGCGTCGAGGCACGAGAAAAACTGGGTCGTAAATCGATTCAAAGCATGTTTGTAGGTTACATTTTTATTTAAATATATATATATTTAGCCACAATTTCCATCTCATACTTAGTAATTAATTTCAATACGAAGGTGGAAGTGTCTTCTTTTGTGAAGGTGTTTTTTCAGAAAGTTAAGTCTTTTTTGCTTAAGTGTAGTTGGTCTATTATGTTCGTTGGCTGTATATACGTTTGTATATTGATCTGGTTTCAAAGTCAATAAATTAAAATGTTTATTCAATTGGATGCAATAATTACTGATACTCGTCTTTACCATTGATTTTTTTCTTCTTCGCTTATGTAATTCTTATTGTATTCTTTCATAGTAAAATCGTTTTGAAGTATAACGGGTTGTCTGGACCCTATATAGCAACCAGTCTGGCGGTTACCATGGTAATATGATCGGCGCAGAATATATAGACAACTGAAAGTCATAGGAAATAACATGTATTATAATTTTTAATGCACTGCCTCGGGGGAGGTTTGTCTGCATCATACTGAGAAAATCAGTGAAAATAAGATCGTGGCAGTGAAAAGATAATTCCAGAAGGACGAGGCGCGACGTTCAGTTTTATTTTTGTTGTTGTTGTGTAATATATTTTTCAGCGGATACAGCCGATAATTATAACGCGCTTAAAAAGGAGTATAAAGCGCTGTATAAATATGACTATTATTATTATCGTTATAATGTCAAATGCATAGCACAATCTTCCCTCTATGACCATTAAAGAGATTTAAATATATCAGTTTTGTTTTTGTTGTTGTTGTGTAATTTAAGATTTGTGAGGTCGCAGTGCGAAAAATTACATCTTATAAAGAGGAAAAATCCAATACTCTTTTGAGCTTTTATTCTATTTAGTTCCTCTCTAATATTACTTAAGTTTCCACTAGGTTCATATATTACACTAATTAAAAAGGAAGCTTTTATATATTACGATTGACAACACTTTAAATTGATTCTCCATCTTCAATCGCAGGATTCTAGTCTCAACCTAGACGCATATCTGTCTAATCGTCTTGCATGATAGCACTATAAGTGCTTCGGATTCTCGTGTTCAATTACTCGCTTAATAACTCACTCTTCATGCGATGTTACTTCTTCTCAATTACTTTCTCATATACCTATGTCTCATGCGAATGATCAGTTTGAAGATTTAAAGACAAAGTTCATTATTCGCTATCATCTATACTTATATTTTCTTTCATTTAGGCACTGGTATTGCCTTATAGTGAATTTTATACAAATATCAGTACACAATTGACTTTGCTTCATCAATGTTATTTATTCGATATATTGCGAGAAAATATTTAGTCAAAGAATTATATATTCTTGTAATTTATTTACCAGGACATTTTCCATAACCTCATAATTGTGTTGAGGCGTTCGTACCAAAATCAATTAACTATATGCGGACAATAAGATTCGTCCTATGGCTCATTTCACACGATTGGACTTTTGATCTCGATCGAGAGAGTGTGCGAAGCATTTAATCACTATTGTTAAAAACCGATGGGTCTTAAAGGCATCGTTTAACAATATTAAATCTGAGATGCATGGCCCTACGTGTTATCAGTGTCTGTGATATGGTGTAATATTGAAGCCCTAAAAAAAAAAAAGCAAAAATCTTTGAATGACCGGTTTTACCATACTCATTTTCCCCAATAGACTGTAGTGTTATAAAACCTGTAAGGAAAATGGATTTTTAAATTTCGATTCCCAATCATAAATATCTTAGTAAACAGACAGGCGATCGGCTTGTAAAAGTCATGGGGTTACTGACTGACCTAAAGGTTTATAATGCTCTTTGCTAAATAGAGGATTTTGTTTCAGAATCTGAGACAAAGTTACCCAATCCCTTTATAGCACTAACTATAAGCTAAGCTTAGCGTGAATAGATTATGATTAAATATAAATAAATTGATGACCTCCTCATTGCCTTCTGAATAGTGTCTTCAAGAAAATGATCTTGAAACATCCATTATCAACGGCGTAGTTTCCCTCACCAATATGGCGAGTGTAAAGAAAGTAAATGGCAGAATAATACTTGCTCCAAATATGAAAATAGATTAACCCACTGAATGCCTTACAATAATCTTTCTTTATTAATCTGCTTTCTCAGCCTCATCCATCCCAACTACTTTGAAGTCAGACAGTCTAATCATGCGTCGGACTGGGTCAATTCGTTTATCTTGACTATTAGTGAATTATCAAATCACGTTCCTATAAATTGGGGATCCAAATGTCAAAAGATTAGAATTAAATCAATACGTAAGGGAAAATACTGACCATATTGATCGGGATTCCTTGAAGGATCGATAATTCTAACAAATTTCTGTTTTAGAATTGTCCTCCCGTCATAATATTTATACAGTGAAGAATGTGCATACATTGTGTCGGGTTAAGCCTGAATCCGATGACCGGGGTAGTGATATATATATCTGTAAAGCACTTAGACACATCGTTGTATCGTTGTATTGGGCGCTATATAAAAGCGGAATATTATTATTGTTATTATCACTCTATACTTCCCTAATAAAGCGTCAAACTTCATCAATCGCTGTCTTGTCTTCAGAACTAATTCGATGGCTTAATTTGCACATTAAATCGGAATCTTAATATTCATGTGTACATATGTTTTGTTATACTTCGATCATAAAAATACAATCGTTAAATCATCGTTAAATCTGATATGCATGGCCCTACGTGTTATCAGTGTCTGTGATTATGGTGTAAAATTGAAGCCCTATATACAAATTGCGCTTCAAAAGGATCATGAAGTGCCTCAATAAAGTAAAAAATCTTTGAGTGACCGGTTTTACCTTACTCATCTTACCCAATAGACTATAGTGTTATGAAAACCGTTAGGAAAACGCAAAATTTGATTTCGATTTCCAATCATAAATATCTTGATAATCAGACAGGTGATCGGCTAGTAAAAGTCATGGGGTTCCTGACCCCGGTTCCTGACTGACCTAAAGGTGTATAATTATGATTGCAGCATGAGCTTAATCCAGGATTTTTATTCAGAATCTGAGGCAATGTTACTGAGTCACTTTAAGATTGGAAGAGAACAACTTGAAACCGTTGATTAATTCAAGTATCTATATGCAGAGGATGCTCAATCTGCTCATGAAATAAAAACCAGAATTGCCATTGTCACATCTGCCCTTCCAAAACCAAAACCAATGTGGAATGACAGGAGCATCACAAAGACATCTAGATTGAGCTCTACAGTGCGTCCCAGAAAAAACGAAACCGAGAAGTATCGATGTTTTATCATAACTTAATCACAACTATAATTAATGAATTATACATATTTGGAAAGCTTAGAGTCTCTTCTTTCATGTGATGCTACTCAGATAATGCATATTTCACGCATGAGTGATTAAAAGCAATTTGAAGGAAGGAAACCAAAAAGACATTTGGCGGGCGGTATCTGAATTTCGAAGAAAAATTCACATTTCTAGAAAGTTGAGTTTCTGCCCTTTCATATGACACCTCAATCAGGAAAAATGAGCGAGGAATGACAAAGTTCTGTTTGTTTAAAATAGTGCTTGCATTTCCATAATTTTATCAAACGAATTCGTTTTCACTGGCTGCCTGCCGTATCAATAAACGAAATTAACAAAAGACTTAACTCCGTTTCGTTGACAATCAGCCGTAGACGAGAGTCTTCATGCATGGCTGATTGTCAACGAAACGGAGTTAAGTCTTTTGTCAAATCTGCTTTTTGCTACGGCAGGCACCCAGTGAAAACGAATTCGTTTGTTAAAATTATGAAAATGTAAGGGCTACTTTAAACAAACAGAACTTTGTTATTCCTGGCCCATTTTTCTTGATTGAGGTATCATATGAAAGAGCAGAAAATGAAGTTTCTAGAAATATGAATTTTTCTTTGAAATTCAGATACCGCCCGCCAAATGTCTTTTTGGTTTCCTTCCTTCAAATTGCTTTTAATCACTCATGCGTAAAATATACATCACGTGACTAGCATCAACTGAAAGAGGAGACTCTAAGCTTTCCAAATATGTATCATTCATTAATTATGGTTGTGATTAAGTTATGATAAAACATCGATACTTCTCGGTTTCGTTTTTTCTGGGACGCACTGTATGAGAGCACTGGTAACATCAGACTATATGCATGAACCTAATGCTATATGGCTGTGAAACACGAACAACGAATGCAGAAATGGAAAAGCGAATCAATGCTTTGAGAAGAATTGTATGAGAAGGCTTCTGCATATCCTCTACTCTTCGCATACGTTCAACGAGAAAGTGAGAGAGATAAGAAAGAGTTATATAGGGGAACATGATCACCTCACCATAATTATAAAAAAGAAGGTTTTGGCACGTAACTTGATGAAATTATAGATTGGCAAACACCATCTTGTTATAAGGAGGAACCGATGGGAGAATAAAGAGGGGCAAACCAACTAGGACATGGACTGATAACGTCATCAAGCACTGGACGGCAATGTTATTTGAACAGCTAACGATTATCGAGAACCTTTGCTCGAGGTCCATTTTTGAGGTGTCGTAGTGGAGTGGTTTAAGCACTTTACTTGAAATTTAAAGGTGGTGGGTGGTTCGATCCCCGACACGGCACTAATGTTTTTAAAAGCATCAATCTATATTTGCCACTCCATTCCCAGGAGAGAAATGGGGACATGGTAGGATGACGAAAGCCTTTGTGTTAGTAATTACCACATTCCCTTATGGCGACCATATAACAAGAATACTCCCCAGGGAGTGGAGATGGTGCACATTGTGAGTGAATGAATGCGATGACCGGGGTAATAGTATCTATAAAGCGCTTAGAGACGGTATTTGGTATTAAGCGCGATATAAATTCATATTATTATCATTATTATGTCATTGTCGCGCAAACGTCCCTCAACCTATTATACGGGACATTATATCAGTTTTTAATTTATTCCACTAACCGTTCCACAAAGTGTTCTCACTGTCGACTTCATATGACGCTGGGATTCGAACCAATATCCTGTACCACTTCGGCCAACTTACATATACCTCTTCAAGAAAATAAGTATATTAAGTTAGAATCTATATTACAAACAACATAAGCGCGTATAATATGCTGGTAATTGTGGTTTATTATAAGATTATTCTTTTGAATAGTTAATAGTCTACAGCTTAAATTGGACTTTTAATTGCATAATTAAACGACACTGGACTCAATTAAAATTTGAACCAAATCGCTACTAATATTGTTGCATGCATGGACCAATAAAATAATCTTGAATCTCCAGAAAAGGATCGAATGCGACGTACCAAATTAGTTCAATTTACACTGTACTTATAGGATTTCATTGTCAACTAGAATTCATTATATCACAAAGCTAAGGATTACAAGACAGTGTTACCGAGAAATCAGATGCCTTCTCTTGAGCCTGTCACCGAATGAGGCGTATTGAAAAGGCTTTTGATATATTCTTTTGTCATTAGAACCCGCTTATGGGGCGTTTAGAGGAACCGAGGAAGAAATATAAAGGAAAGGGAATGAAAAGACGAGATGATAATAAAATGAAGTTTCATTAAACATTTACACGAGATTAATTAGTTTTTTTGTTGTCGGTATTGTGTACACCAAAAATGAGGTGAAATGAAAGGAGGAAAGGTATAAGAGAAAGAAGGAGTGATCGAGATTGAGAAGGTTGTGAGCCGATCACACGATGAACAGAACGCTTCAAATAGGGGCGCGGATAGTACATGCAGGTATACTCCTTTTCACGAAAGAATACTGTAGTACAGCAAATATTTTCAGAACTACTTCACTGAAGAATAACAACTTCTCATTTTGTTTACCCTTCAACCTTTGTGATCTGCTCATCGCCTTTAAATAATACAATTGGATCGGTTTTTGTTTCGACCTTACATAATAGACCAGTTCACGGTTAGCACCTTACTGCAATGACCCCGAATATCCACAGATCTTCAAAACATGAAGAGGTCCCACTTTGTACATTTTGAAATAATCACTCCTGTAGCGATGGAGGTGCTTTATAAATAGCCTTTGTTCCCCCTTTTCAAAGAATACTTCCACCTGTGTACCATGGAGTGCACTGAATGTGCATGAATGAATAATGTTAAATAACTTTCATGAGCACGTATCCAGTATTTCGTCTCCGTGTATTTCAAAATGTGTTCTGCAATGACCTTTATCTGCTCATGCTCAGACTGCAACCGTGAACTGGCTTCCAGAGCCAGGCCATTTATCGTTGCTTTACTTGGTTGATTGCGCTAGCAAAATATGAAAAAAGGAAAAACTGAATCAAGGACAGAAATCTATTTGTAAATGATGCATATTTCATTTCTTAACAGACCTAGTTTATAGAAGAATTGAAGAAAATCATGTTAAGCACTATGATCAGCTGTACCTCGTCAAATGAATAAAATAATGCACATTACTGCTGACTGCAAAATACTCAAAGATCGAGATCTTGATAGGTTAATTTAATCTGATGACTACTTCATTGTTAAAGTCCCATAGGTTTAATACAGGGACCACTCAGTTCACGTATAGGCAAGGGGTTAACTGCTGCTTGTGTGACAGTTACCTTTGCAAGAACGTTTCTATGGTAACAGACGTACTACATAATATGGAGAAAGTAAAGAAGCTCCCTTGCAACTCCATCGATCGGATCGGATCTAGCAAGTTATGAAACGAATTGATTGAGTTCACGCTTACTCGAGTATGACTCGTGTTATAAGGTTAAAATCAAAGGCAGCATGTTTTCTGAAAAGGACGACCTTTTCCTTTTATCATGATTTTTGAAAATATATCATTTACGTTTCTATCTGTATCCCAGGCGCGTACACAGGGGGGGGGGGGGGGTGGGGGTTGAACCCCCCCCTTTGTTTTTTTTAATTTAAAAAAATATATATATACCAATGGCTGACCTAATAAAGTTGACCTTACCCCCACCCCAACGGAGCAAAATGTCAAATTTTCAAATTTCGAGACCAAAAAAAGAAAGAAAAAAGTGTCCTCTTACCCATAACCTTTATGCTTTAAGTCTGAGTATTTTTAAGACACTCTGGTAATGTTTTATGTTATAAACTACATATTGTGAATATATCGTTATCGGTCTGAAATTTTGAGTTTTTTGTGTTATTAAAACGGCACTCTGATATGAAACCACTCACATTGGCAAAGAAACCGTGGCACCAAAGATTTCAAAAATGCTACAAAAACGAAAGGCGTGGGATAATTCGATAGTGTTGTATCGTTGCAGTTGCATTCTAAAAAGAAACACGATCCCGACTTACGAACATTATTACATTTGTACATTATAATAGGTGTATACGGGCACAATGTCTCACTCAAGAAGGGGGCGGGGGAGGGAGGTCTTTCGCCCGAATATCACCTTAAAAGGGGTTAAGAATGTCAGCAAATGAAGCGGGCGACCAAACAATCATCGCCTTATTATGGTGATAACATTATTTCATAATCAAATTATTAGAATCTTCTGCTACAAATTGCATCGAGGACACCTCGCTGCTAGAATACGAGGTAACGACTGACTGAATATGCCTGAGTATTTCCAATTACACGTGGGGGGGGGGGGTGGGGTGCTTGAGTCCCCCTTACTCCCACCACCTTTGTATTGAATGCTATTTTCATTGACAAGGTTGCATGAGAATCATGATTGATGTGCTCTGCTACACGTCAGCAGACATTTCTGTTTATTGTGGCATCTTCTCCTATCCGCCATGCGTTCTCGTGAGCGGTCAGTGGTGCATTACTGCCATTACATCAATTTATCGGCTACTTAATGGATGAGGACCCATTTTATAGGTTGAGAAACACTGCCCTTTAAGAGCTACCTCAGTTTTTCGAGCAGCATTGTTTTCTTTATATTAATAATTTCAATTTCCCATTTCCCCCTAAGAATCTTATATCGTCACACCAGCATCCAAGTTATATTGATAATCATGACAAATTTGAATTTTCATAAACTATTTATATAAAAATCAATGATTATGAATGTAAAATATTCAGAAAAAAGTATAAATTCTTCAAAGTTCATAAAAGATTTTATGAAATGCCATGCACGAAATATGATACAAATCATATAACCTGGGCAAAGGCATGGGGAATCAACTTTTTGAGGATGAACAGGGAAATTAATGGGACAAAAATATATAAAGCAATTGATAAATAGTGAGGCAATGACGTCACAAACTGATAACCAAATGGGCAATTTGTGTAGTGATTTTCTAAGTTCTATAGTTGTTCATACTTTTTAAAAATGTCATGACTTCCTTATTAGTTATCTGATTTTAATCTCTTTGTTGTTGCTCTGTTTCTCTTGTTTTTCTGCATCTATTTAAAGCACATTATTTTTAGAGTGGACTGTCTGTAGCCTTTAATAACCGCATCTTCTCTGCTTAGAAATGAACAACTGGATTACACGGTTGTCAGACAATCCTGAGGCTAGACAAACGTAATGAGATGTTCACTTCCGATTCTTAGTGAAGAAAACTCTCCATTTTAGCAAGGTTTTTCACTCCTTTCTCGCTGCCTATTAAGCTGACAAGGAGGTTCTAAAACACCCTATAAATAGGTACTGTAATACAGTAAGAGTAGAGAAACAATAACGAAATAGATGTGTATTCTTAGTGGAGAAACTCTCCACTTTAGCAGGTACTTTCACTCCTTTTTCGATGTTCTAAAACACCCTGTAATTATGGTAAGAGTAGAGAAACAATAACGAAATAGATGTGTCGTAGTTGATCTGTTTGAGTGCTTTGAGGAAAAAAAGGTCGTGGGTTGATCAGCAGCAACAGCACTATAAATGCCATTTTTCTTCAGTAAAAAAATAAAAAATAAAACCAATTAGAAAAAAAAAATTATTTGAAGTACTCACTACCCACCCCACCCCCTTCTCCACCGTTGAGCAAAAAAAAATGCATACGATACGGTACGCTGGTTCATTTTACACGTTTGGCGGGAGGTTTTTTTAATAAACTGGGAGATTGAGGAAGAGCGGGAGGAAGTGCGTGGTGGCGTGAGACTCCCTCCAAATGCGGAAGGGTTGACAAACCTACATTTGCCACTCCATACACTGGAGAGATATGAGGTACCTGGAAGATTGACATGAGCCTATGTGATAGTAATGGTCACATGGCCACTACATGGAGACCATATAGTGGAGATGGTGCGCACAATGTGTGTGGATGAATCTGATGACATACCCTAAATTTCTTTTTCATCAAGTACAAGGGAGTTTTTCTGTTTAGTTTTCTGCGTGAACATAACAATTCAAGAGCAGTCAGGGGCATTCACTTCAGCCATTAATTCAAATACCCTACTGACTTATATGATGGATGCACTGTGCGTTTTATCGTGCGTGTGCACGAGTCTGTAGCTGTGTATTATTATTTGTGGGTGTGACCGTGGGACTTACAATGAAATTCATTATCAGATAATGTTTGGCCATCGTTGTGGCTCATTAGTTTCATTAATGAATCGTTAAACTGTCACTTAAGGCCAAAGTTATTATCTTCACCACAAAGAGCAGTTTAATAAGCGTCACCTCACGTGTAAGGCGAATGGGGCCGCCAACAATAGCCTAATTTGCTAATGCAAAACAAAATGAGAAACTTGCGATGTGATTTTATGTGATGTGATAATCTTTAGTTAAGTTTAAAGAGGCATAGTGGACATTAGAATTGGAAAAGTGGAGAAACCTAAATGGAATGGTTAAGTATAATATTGGTTAATGAATGACCATTGTAAATGCAATGTTTGGACTATGTTGCTTTACTTTGGATATAAGTATAAGAGAGAGAGAGAGAGAGAGAGAGAGAGAGAGAGAGAGAAAGAGAAGAAAATTACTAGGATAGATTTTGTAAGTAAACCTTTGGTTATCGAAAAGTATGGACTCCATTTAACAAGGCTATTCCAGTAAACTTTACCGGTTATAAAATATGTTTTTAAAAAACATATCTGATCTGTATTAGTCAGGAAAACAAATGAGCCTTCAAAGGATTCTTGAGCTTGTAAACATAGGAAGAAGTATGCTCAGATGTGGATGTACTCTTTGCAGGGTTCACAATAAGACAATATATTGGATATCGCAATCAAAGTATCGCTTGTCATCTTCTACACTACTTTGTGAGCAACCACTGTCTTCACAAGGCCATTGTGACGTGTGATGTTGTACCTCGAGGCGTTGCACTACAATCAAGTTCGTCCTACTATTCACGGAGCGGGCCCGGGCGGTGGAGGGGGGGGGGGGGGGGGGGGGGCTTTTCCCTACCCCGTCGTAAAACATATTATGTATTATTAGTTACTAACTGTGGCACAATAACAGAGACTGTAACAATATCAACTCAGTAAGGGCAATTTAAATAACTTATTTTAGAAATAATGTTCGGATAATGTATTAAATGTTAAAAGGCTTTTGATAATTATTGATCTGTTTTTTTGTTTTTTTTTTGGAAAAGTTTCCGATCACGTTATTGTAAATTAATATGGATATGATGAGATATAAAACTAATTAAAAAAAATGGCAAAACAAAATAAAAATACTGATCAATTAGAGAAGGGAATATACAAATAAAAACATTTGACGGAAATTCAAGGAAAAATTTGATGTCCATTTTCACATTCAGTATGTCTTAAGCTTCATTTTGGATTTGCCCCACCCTTCCCCCGAGGTCGACCCGCTAGTATGCCTCAGTCACACCAACGAGATCGACAACAGACCGACAACAGACCGACAACAGACCGACAACAGACCGACAACAGACCGACAACAGACCGACAACAGACCGACAACAGACCGACAACAGACCGACAACAAACCGACAACAGACCGACAACAGACCGACAACGGACCGACACTAGACCGACAACCGACCGACACCAGGCCGACAACGGACCGACACTAGACCGACACAAGAGCGACAACAGACCGACAACAGACCGACCACAGACCGACAACAGACCGACAACAGACCGACAACAGACCGAACCAAAAACTCACGGTACACAGAATGGCCCCAAATTGGTCGATGTAAAGTGGGTGTGGGTGTGGGTGTGGGATGGGTTTAATTTGGAGTTGCATGTGAATGAGGCCTAATTCCTGTCTCTCTTTTACACGGGAACTTTGCTGAGTCATGCGAGGAACATTGTGTTTTAGGCAACTAAACCTGAGACTGCGTGAGAGTGAGATTGATTCGTGTTTATCTATCCATCCTCTTTAGTGCGTGACTTCGTGCGGAACGAACGAAAAGAAAAACATAATGATCACGAATGCACCACAGATATAAAATATAGACATTTCTATAGAGCATAGAGGTTTGCTTGCATTCCCATAGCAATAAAATCGAAACATTTAGACATTTATATATACAATTACCCCTAGTCTCATAGAGCTTTTAGAATCCAGGCATGCTAGCGCACAATGTGTGCACTATCTTCACTCCCTTGGGAAGCACTCTACCCTAGAGCCTTTCTTTGAGATGCTCACAATGCTAGTGCACAACCAAGTACATGGAGTTACCTGGTGCCCAATTTAATAACCTGGGTACAGACAAGCATTGTAGACAAAATGTCTTGCTTCATTTATAGGATATAGAGATGCCATCAACATTTGCAAACGGCTCGAATCGAGGAAATGCTCAGTTTTTTCAGGCAAATAGCGGTGGTGCACTTCTATAAGTAAAACCGAGTGACAAAACATTGGCACTTTAAACGGTTAGTGACCTTGATTGTTCATTATAAGTTATTGTCTCATTAAATGTCATCACGTTTTATCGTTGGAGCTCTCCTGGTAGATTGCCTGGTATTAGCGACACGAATGATAACATCTATTTTGGTGTTACATGACTACCGATCGACTTTCATTTTATGGCTCATTTCATGATGTATCTCTCACTGTCACTTTGGTGCTATCAAAGGGAATTGAGCTTTCGGTGAACTAAACAACACAAACATGAATGTCTAGAATGGCTCGAGTTTCGTTAACTCATCCTCCAAGTATTCACCTCAATTGTCATGACCTTTCACTAGGACATTGGCTTCAGTAGACTTTCATGTGCCATTTCGCCGTCAAGTATAGTTGACCTTCACTTATAAACTTATCTTTTAAACTTCGCTACGACGTCTGCCTGGGCCTAAACGCTTCTTTATAACGTCAAATTAATTACTATTTATTTATTTTGTTTATTTATTCGTTTTATTTAGACAGGGTAACTCTCTCAGTATTAATACTGTTTTTCTGAGAGGCCCTGTACACACAAAAATGATTACAAATACATGAAATAACAAACAGTGTTAAAAGACGTATACATGATTTTATATATATCAGGGTTATTCGTTTGTTTTGTTTATAGTATTCAACAATGATCCAAATTCTATTGCCCGTCTCATTTGTTTTCATTTTGAACTAGTATATATTAGAAGGGATCTGTGACTAGGACTCAGGGATAAGCACCTCTTCATTGCCACTCAGACTCGGAGTAATTTGCTCTATTACTTCTCAAGTTGTTTTCCCTGAAAACAACCAATACCAACGACTCTTGGGAGCGAAATTACGAAATTACGATATTACGAAAGAACGAAACGCCGAAATTACGAAATCTTGCTTTAATAAGAAAGAGAATATATAAACAATAAAGAGAAATGAGAATAGAAGGAGACACACGTAATATCATACAGGTAGTTGTAAAAATAATCTGATAATCTTACAGTCCATCAGAACAAGCCTTTTGGGATCATATTTTGATAAATAAATGATTAAAGAGAAAGCCGCCAAGGATGCATCGCAAGAAGGATTTTGTGCGATATTGACAAAGCTTCGAGTAGAGCGGTTCGCCTTTACACAAATTGTCTATGGATCTTAACTTCCGATTGAGGTGGATCATCCGGTATTTTCTTAACTTCAACTAAAGTGGATCAACCCGTCTTTTCTAAATTTCCTGCTGAAATGGATCAACCCGTCTTTTCTCGTTATCCATTTAGTCTCCTTGTTGACAACGGTTTGCATAACCATAAACGTTATAAAAAGAAACATCTTCTTTCTCAAAGTGGGCGTTCCCCCCACCCCCTCTCTCTCTCTCTCTCTCTCTCTCTCTTTCTCAATTTTTAAGTAATTCATTGTAATACCAGTGGATCACGCATCACTCACCACATTACCATCATAGCATGACATTATGAGTGGTCAACATTCTCCTTCTTATCACCATGCAGATTGATTGGTGAATGTGTGTACTTTGTATACGATTTGAGTTCGATGACGGGTATACAAAATTAACCAATCATAGTTACTTTTAAAAATACATACTGATGAAATTCTACTCAAATTGCTATTCCAAGGGGATCAAATGGGCACGATTTAATCATTGGTCTGTGAAAGGTAGAATGATTAGATATAAATGAGTTTGGGGTCGAGTTGAGTTTCTTCTATTCCTCCCAGGTTTATGATTCTATGATGATAGTAAGCAACCAGGGACCAACGGCTTTAAGTCCTCTCCGAGGGACTTGGTAATGAGGATTAGTGCCTGGCCAAAGGGCACAAGCAATCGACTTGGTTTCAAATCAGGAACCATCCTGTGACGAGACCAATGAGACCACAGCCATCTCACCTTGGAAATCTGGGTGTCGAATCAATTATTTTTGTAATTAAAATGATGCCATTAACATCCTACGTATTTGTTTCCACCCCAAAAAAAAATCAAAAACAATAATAATAATAATAATAATAATAATAATAATAATAATAATAATAAATTAAAAAAAATAGGCATAATCACAGCCCTTTTTTCGATCTTTGTTTTAGTCCAAAAATAAAATTGTAATCTATATCGTCTATCTTGTTCTCTTTTCGCTTCCTCTATTCCTTTCCCCCACTTCTCTATTGCTCATCATATATTGCCCCGGTATATTGCATGATATAGGGTTACGTTTTAATTTCTTCATCGTATTTCTTTCAATCCATCTGCCTGGCTGGCCTATTCTATTACAAACCGTTTTTTCATGTGAAACCTATTCAGCTGGCCATATTCGCTTTTTGATATAACGACGTCTGCCCAAATGCTTGAGTATTTTTGATTGTGTTGTTGTTATGTTTGTTTCATTTTTTGTTTGGCTTGTCAGAATATCTCTGGCGAACTAAAAGGCAATTTCCATTCATTCCCTTTCCGAATGGTCTGGCGACGATCATGCGATGTTTGAATGATTTGTTGAGAATAAATTTGTGCTAGGAATATTCTGAATTTTCCCCAGAAGAAAACAAAACATCACTGACAAATTTGAGCCAAAACGAGGGTCATGGTTAACGAATTACCAAAAAATGAATTTTTTAACAGCTTCAATCTTTGCATTTGAGGTCAAATCTAATTCAATCAGGTACTTTCATGTTATTTGGTGAACTTTACTCTAATTGCAACGTAACTGTTGCATGTATCTCTTCATAATCATTTGTCATTTCGCAACATAGTAAAGGTCATGATGTAATCAATGATACCATTTGCTTCAAATGTCCGTGATGAAATCATTCTGGTCTTGAAATATTTAATTTTAACTTCTGCCATGGTTATAGTGATAACTGTAATGTAAGCAACATGTTTTTAATCAGACGACAACCTTTCGACAAACAGAACAAAATAGCGACATTGTAACAAATACTTCATGTATGTAGAATCTACTGTAGTACTTTTTATGCAATAAGGCTGGATGAACGGCGAACATTTTCCAAGATCTGAATAAGATAATGACTTTAACCGTGGGATTCATTCCGGGGATTCATTATGTTCTAGTTTGAACAAAGCGCGAACGTCCTTTACAGAAAATCTGAGGAATATTGGTTTTGGAACAAATAATTTCTTTCTACCATGCTTGTTAGTTTAGTTTTAGTTTTTAGTTTCTTTTATTTCACATGAAAAAGATACAATACATTAACAAAACATAGGATATTTACAAAATTGATATTCGCGAACAATAAAGACATCAACACAGCATAACTTGATATGGCATTACACTAAATAATTCGAAATTACATGTGAAAAAAGGAACTTAATAAAAAGCATATAGCTTGTAGAATTTAAGTTCCTAAAAATAATTTTGACACAGTGAGATTCATAATATTAAAGGTAAAAGTATAGTAATAATCAAAAAGCAAAACATAAAGAGAAACGTCAAGAGAATTTATTTACGTCCCAAAAACGTTTTAATCCCAGGTAAAGAGCAGAAAGTCACTTTTCATATACGATGTCAGGTCTAGAATAACATTTTCAAACGAAATGTGCGTCATTACGCTTGTATGAATGCATATGGCTTCTCGAATAAACTAAATATATACGTATGACCTTATTGTATAATTAGTCACGTTTTGCTGTCAATAAAGTATGCAAATTCATGCCCTGTTTCCTAACGCGCTAGTTTATATCACCTCAAATAATTAACAAGGTGTATAAGAAAAAGGGGAAAACCCAAAGTGCTTTAATCGTTATATATTAACTCCAAGCCAACAAATCGCAGCATTCGGTCCGATCAGGGAACCGAGGTCGAGGATCACCGATCGCACGGACATCCCATCGAAGATAAAGGGTTAGCAGTGGCCGTATACACCTTACATGCTCCCAACGCGAACAAAAACAAACTACCAGTGACACGTATTAAAGTTTCACACGCAAGAGTATTTCTCCAAACTAAAAGATCTAAAGACGAAAACTAGGACACATGGAAACAGTGCACGGCGTAGCATGGGCTCAGTCATTGGGGGGGGGGGGGGGGCACCATTCTTTAGTTCTTCAAATATTATTCTTTAGGTGACAGCACCCTTATAGGAGCTAAATAGTTTGGCGTCAACCCAACCCCAAATTCATCAAAGAGGATTTGTGTTCCATCTCTCGCACACATAGAGCCTCTTGATCGAAAATATACTATCATGATCCTAAATATTGCAAGCGAGCGAGTAAATATAAATGGCACATTCATTATTATTATTATTCATTATTGTTCAGGGGAACACCTGCTAGTCTGCCCACTCCTGCCAGAGCCATGCACCCAAGATGACCTGGAAGCCGTTAATTGCCGTGCCAAAGCCTGTGTGGACCACTGGACGGGACTTGTGTAGTGACTCGATAAGAAGAAGACATTCATTATTATGGTGAAAATGTTATCTTTAGACACTAGATGAAGTGTTAAATTATGTATATTGGGACTATTGGATCACTTCGTTGCCAGGAATCATCCTGATTTATCACCTTGGCGTGAAGAGTGTTGAACGAGAGGGGGGGGGGGGGTACTTCGTTATGTGTAAATGTATAATTAATAAGGTTATATTCAGGGGCCCCATGCGCGCTGCCACAGTCGTGATGATATTAGGGCAACGAGGTGAATATAGTCATATCATCGATGTGGATATTCAGCCAGAAGCTATCCCGTTTCCGAAAAAACACTTTACTATCTCGGAAAAGTTATTTCCTCGTCAAAATACCATAAGTGATATATTTGGGCATCATGCGCTTTCTGATTCTTATTTTTCATGAACTTGACGTTCTTCCAAAATATATCAACAACTTAAATATAATCATTACCCTATTTTCTTCCAATTCCTTAAGTATTTATAGTCTTGGTTTCTGTAAACCTTGGAGGAAAAAAAAAGATCGTATGTGTGTTATTGATCACAATTTTGCTCTTTATACGTCAATCTTATATTTAAGAATTGACACAGAGATTGACAAGGAACGGAGTTCAACTTTCTACATATGTTCTAAGAAACCATATCACATGATTTAGTCCATACGTCGTCATTATTTAACTATACACGTGTCACATTATACAGTTTTCATTTATTCAGGTGAGAAAGAAGAGAAAAAAGGAACAGAAGCAAAGAAGAAAACTTTTTTTTTGAAAATTTCGGTTTTTACACATTTTTTTTGCTTCGGTTGCTTTTTCAGTTGGAAAAGGAGGGGGAAACAAAATCAAATATAGATATTGTAAATTCTGTTTTAAATCTGTTATTTTCTTACTGCTCCCTCATATTAAGGTGCAGAAGAAGAGAATGAAAAACAAAATCATATATAGGCCTATATATATATATATATATATATATATATATATATATATTGTGAATTCTGTTTTACAAGTGTAATACTTGTACAGCTCCCTCGTAACCGGGAGGAAATAAAGGGGGAAGAAAAAAATTAATTGAATTTGATTTTACATATCTTATATTTATATAGCTCCCTTACATTCATATGCGAATAGAAGGGAAATGAAGTGTGTGTGTGGGGGGGGGGTGGAATGTAAATTCTTTATTTTTTAAGCTCCCTCATATCCAGATAAAAAGGAAGGAGAGAAACAAGTATGGCATTTTCGGCTTTACATCTGTTATTTATACACGAATTCAGATAGGAATAGAACGAATCAAAGGAAAAAAAGGATTACATCATTATAAAATGTGTGCGTTTTTTAATACGACTTCCACCAATCCAGGTGGTATGGCTACGTTAATGACTATGTATCGGGAAGTATCCCAAAATATCCGTTCTGTATCTAGGCAACGGTGAGCTTGAATCGCCGCATTCTACAGTCAACCACATGAATAGCAAGTATAGCGAAAAAAAAAATACATTACGTAACTTTAACAGTTCCCCTGATTGAACCGCAGTTGCAGATAGATTTAAAGATAAAGTTGAGTTATGGTCATGCGATTGCATTGTGAAATAAACTTTGTGGAATCGATCAGAAAAGGTGGATCATCTAGCATGATAAGTATCGATGTGTACTGCAAGGTTCTGGAATCATCAAAATGATAAGAAATTTGGTTCAGTCTTGGTAAAGTTACGAGCACTGTACACAGAAAGATGTATATGGGACTCCTGTCCGAGTAGATAAAATAATTTACCAATTATATCAATTAGTAGGTGGTTTCCCGGCAAAATTTGTATCATCACGTATTAATCAAAACATATTCTTTCACATGATTGGTAATAAGAGCTTCCATTTCATTTTTTGAGAGGGGGGCGTTTCCAAAACTGGTCTATACCTTTAAACAGAAGTATTAAATGGAAGAATCTGCTTTCTCTCTCTCTCTCTCTCTCTCTTTCTAGCGGAGTGATTATGATGATTATAGTGGCATTGCATCATCGAGTAACCTCCATGGGTATAATAATGAATCTGTTTTAGAAAAAAATGTGTATACATGTATGTAACGATGTTATTGATTTATCTTTACCTTTTTTTTTCCTTCTTTCTTGTTATAGCTAGAGAATCTTTTTTTTTTGTTACCTCGAAGGTTGCTGTCAATAAACCATTTTCATATGTAATCAATTGTAATGCATATAATTATCTTCGATAAGCACCATAGTGCCATAGTCAGAATGCGAATTGCATATGTTAATTGTTGCTACAGGTAGGACAAACATTACAGGTTGTCATACTAAGCAACACGGAATGTACGCAAGCCTAGGTATCAAGTAGGACCACGTTTAATTTCCGTATTTAATGATTTACAGAACATTCTTTCATATTATTGATTACTATGATTCAGGATTATTCATTTCCATATTATTTAAAGAAATATTAATATTTTGTAAAAATTATTATGCTTTGTTCATTCTACGTGAAATTTGGACAAAAGCAATTAATCAATCAATCAATTTTTGTTGTTATTGAATAGATTTTTAGTGATGTTGTGATCACGCCTTTCGAAGCGCTTTTATAAGTGGCAGCTTTTTCCTTGAAATACTGTTTAAAAAAATATATATATATAATATATCGGGGTAATATTTAAATAAAGTCTGAGTTTCATAATGTTGCACCACATGATGTTCTACACGTAATTTTACTCATTGAACTTCACGATCAGCTTACATTTTTACTTAATTTTCAAAGCACTTTCGAAGCATATATAGGGACATGATTTCATAAGATAATAATGTGCGGTAGAAACACAGGATTATTTCGAATTTTTGTTTAGGTTCTACGACATATGCTCCTGCCCTGTAACTAACACTAACCCCAACTATGAAACAAACCAACATGTTTAACTGACTTGGAATCCTAACCCCTTGCCCATTTACCCTGACGAAATAAAGCCCAGAGGAATAATATCACCGGGGAAAATAGTGCATGGATCAAGATTATTACCCATAATCCACAGGTAGAAGTTTAAATCAGATCAAATCTTCTTACCTTTGTGTTTCTTCGCCTTGGTCAGGTTAATCAATGTCCGAGATACGGGCAGGTGTTAATCTTGATTTCTTTCTCCCCGCCAATAACCACGGATCACAGTCAAACCAGGGGAGTTGGTTCTGAAAGAATTCTCCAACCACTCACGCACTGGCATTTATCTGTTCGCTTTCACAGCTCCGAGAAACGCAACCCCCTCGCATCGATTCCAACTCAATCTAAAACACAATTTGTGTCAACGACTCTCTCCTCCATCCATCTATTCGTGATAAAGTACCTTTATTAGATTAGACTCCCCACGATTGGCGGAGAAATCGAACCTGAAATTGACGATCTTCTCGAATTTCCTGCGGAGATCAACTCGATTCTTGTTTTCGAAGTTCAAGCAGAATCTAGATTATTTATAAAAGCACGCTTTTGTGGTTTCCCAACACTTCTGACACTAACAAAATCAAACTGATTTATTATAAGCAAGGTATTGGTTGGCTCTAAGCAGTCAGATATACTCAGCTTCACCTTCTAAAAATAAAACTTTAGCTTGATGTGAATGTAGAGCCAAAGAAGCAGGGGGATGTTTTAGCCACAGTAAACCACCCTGGCTTTGAAGCTTAACACTCGAGATGTTTAATTCGCTTTCTCTATCTGTCTCAGGAGGAGGAAGTGATGTTGATCCAGTGAAGCTCGAGAGACGAGTGAGAGTGTTCGACATTGCATCTTCAATTAAAAGCTCTCCAAACCAACCCGCACTTTTGATACTCTCGCGGTTTGTCCACCCTCAGAATAGTGATGCCTCTATCTGCAATGAGCCTTCCTTGAAAGCAAATATCAGTATTCTGTTGGTTAGTATCTTTTATTAGGTTGTTGAACTCTTTCCCACAGTACCTTGATGTTCATAGTGCAGGGGGGGGGGGGTAAGGGCTAGGACAATGAGGGGACATTTTACTTCTTGCTACTATACCCAGATACCACATCTTTTTTTTAACAAGAACAGAAAACGAGTCTTTTCAAACTTTATTGGACATTTCATTTCATGTCATTTTATTTTATTTCAACACGGATCACTTGCTACAGCCAATGCCTGTTCTTCTGCAAGTCCGTGCATATATAATAAAAATCACATACAATACAATTCAAATTGAGACGCAATACAAATTAAATAATTAAACAATAAAAGAAGAGCGGATTTAAGATCAATTGAATAAAATATAATGAAAATAATTGTAACGAGCGTGATGAACAACATAATATAATAATTAATAAATACATACATTCATGCACGGATGTAAATATTAAAATTCAGAATGGGTAAATTTGTAAACAACCCGAAACAAGCTCAGTTTACGTCATCCTTTCACTCGAACAGCACTTACCTATATGATGCGGCAATGATTTCAATTACGTAAAGAGTCAGAATACTGGTAATAACTAGTTTCTGTATGTTTTAACACCTTAAAGGTACTATGTCCCTTTTGCAGCCAACCTCAAATGCTGTAGAACTTTGCAAGAATTATGAATATGTCATGTATGTCCTATCTGTGAAATTTAAACTTTAGCAGTGTCCTCATATTCAAATTATGCAAGGAAACCCGTTTACTTGCTAGACTTCACTGTCAGACACTATTAAGTGACTGACTGGCTTTTTTTTCTTCTTTGGTAATAACATACATGAAAACAGTTGTAAAGGGTACATGAGCATTTGTCTACATCAATAACCCACTTCCTGTGATGGCCAAGATTAAACTGATTGAATCTTTGCGCAGCATAAAACGTATGACCACTTAATTGGTACAATAATTGTCTGAAAATCAAGACTATTACTTTTGAGCTCTATAGCCCTAAAGTCGATTTGACAACTAATAGTCGTTATTTTCCCACTTGAAGACATTTTCAAGCCCCACCTTTTTTAGGGAAGTTCTAAATTAGTATTCCCTTTCAAATGCAGTTGGAATTTAACTTTTTCATTTGTTTGGTCTGCAAATGGGACATAGTACCTTTAAGGCAATACAATGGGTTTTAAACTGTAAAAATTCCACTGGACTTTAGCAAAGGAGCCGGTTAAGTCAAGTTAAGTGATCTGGTTAGGCTAAAAACACCCCATGCAACCCCCGCACTACTGAAAATATCAACATTAAAATCGAAAAAAATAGAAAGGTATATTCTTATAATAAATTTATCATTAAAACATTGCTTAGAGCCGTAAACCATGTTCATTGTATAATCAATGCATCAAATAATATCAGTTAAAGAAAAAGTTAAGAACAATCGTCAGAGAATTCAGAATAACGATCTTTAAGATTAATAGCCAAAAAAAGAAATAATTTATTATCCATATCTGTAAAGCGCTTAGAGACCTTTGTATTAAGCGCTATATAAAAATTAAATAATAATATTATTATAATTATCCATCATCGGGGAGAGCCCTATCCCTGCCCAGATTGCAGACCCAGAGAGCACGGTGGTCCCTACTCTACTAATTCATACCCTGGGTCTAATATCACTTGTAGCCTGTTTCACAAAACAAAATTTAGACCTTGGATTAATTTTCATTGTCATATTTATTAAAACCCGATTTTGAAAAAGGGCTTTCAATTTAAGTAGCAAACGAGCGTTTTGATTTAGAGTTCTTTGATAAATGTTTGTCATGAACAGAATGCAGAATTTTAATGAGCCTACCTGTATTACATATCTTCATTAAACCTAGCCTCGTTTTCATTTCCCTGCTCGTGCAAGATTATTTACCAGTATACTCTTACAAAATCTAAAGATAGACTGAAAACCTTGATTTTTATGATGTCTGTTCAACAACAAGATGATTAATGTACTTGACATGAAGAAATTAATTACGAATATGCTGAGGGTTGGCAATACATTTCAGCTTCTCTTTCTGATAATGCGAACCCCAAGCATTTAATATTTGAGAAAATGACCTAGTTTAGTCATTCAGGAGAGCTGAGGTATTTGTGTCCAGTTCATTGTGACTGTGCCATGGATCATTGATGGACTGGTGGTAAAGTCGCTGCAGTAGATGGCAGGTTCAAATCCCGCCGGTTCCAAGATTTTTTTCAGACTTGTTTTCAATTACAATATCAAACTAACGATCTTTATTTATAAGATCGAGCACACGATCTTTATTTATACTGGGTGCAATTTCTTTTTCTTTACAACAATGAAAACATCTCCCGGGAAGCCTTTCGCCACGGGCGTAAATCTGCAATTGATACCTATTGTTCAGGGGGGGGGGGGTGATCTATTCATTC
Organism: Strongylocentrotus droebachiensis; assembly: GCA_035222895.1. Lineage (NCBI taxonomy): Eukaryota > Metazoa > Echinodermata > Echinoidea > Camarodonta > Strongylocentrotidae > Strongylocentrotus > Strongylocentrotus droebachiensis. Next base: position 96,242 of record JAVYIG010002641.1, on the reverse strand, counting down.
ATCCCCCTGAACAATAGGTATTACGTAAGGATTTACGCCCATGCCTTTCGCTAACTAGATAATTACAAATCTTAGTGGCAAATATGGGTTACGTGACTGTTTTGTCATCAAGGATATCCTTGATTTCTTTAATTACATGGCTTACTCTACCAATAAATTAAATGCATCACTAGAGCACGATGGTACTATTATTGCCTGCTAAAATTTCAAGATTGATTGAAGCCTACATTACATGTTATGAGTATGTAATTTGGCATGGCTTCATCCATGCATATGATACCTCCTAAACACATCGACTGGTACCAATCAAGTATGAAGATACTTTAAGTATTATATACATTACACGAAAATATAAGATAGAATGATGTCAGTGATAAACAATTCAGGAATAATTGCCAGGGGTTAAACAGTTAAATGAGATTAAAGGTAAATCTTAAATTAAAAGGTTATAGCCTTAAATCACCAAACTTCATGCGCTTCAGCCTGGTTACTCTTCAAGTGACTTACAAAATGGACTCGCAACGTACAACGCACCCCAGCTCATGAATGCTAACAAAATAGAAAGATGATTGTTAAGTAACGTGAGAGATACTTATAACTCTTAATAACTCTTTGTATATAGTGGTTGTGTTTTTCGAAGTACAAATTACTTTATCAACATGAACCAGAATTTCGGCGAATCTCACAACCAAGTTTATTTTTCTCCTATCCCGTATAACGATTCGTCGTTAACTGACTTCCACGATGGAAAGTACAACGTGTGGTTGTGGCATTGCTTAGAAATAAATGGCCCGCTTTAAATACAAACGTCCTTTAGGCCAAACAAAAAGTCATTTGGTTGTCCTCGATTGCTTTTCTGGGGAGGGCGGGCAGAAAATATTTTTGGCTTTAAAATACAGCACCTTTTTAAATGAGTTTAAGAATTCTCAGAACCTGATTTGAATGAACGTCATTTTGACATAGAACAATAAAATGGCAAGTTAATAAATACAGAATTGTGTACTGAAATGACCAAACTGGCAACGGGACGCACTTTGATCCTTGCAAAATGCATTAAGTATTATGTTTGGCGTTTAAAATTGCTCCCCCCCCAAAAAAAAAAAAAAAAATATATATATATATATATACATATATACGTATATATATATATATATATATAAATATTTAACAAATACAAGCGGCCCGAAAATGACTAGCGGGTGGTCAAGAAAAACCAAATGATTTTTGTAATTGTTTGTTTTGTTGGGGAGGGCATTCCGGTATTTATAAGTGCAGCGCTTTTGGCCGGCTGTATATGAATTGTTATATACATGTACAACTATACAATCGAATGGATGTATAGTTGTATAGTTGTACATATTACACGGGTATAATGCCCCCCCTCCCCCTCTCTCATCTATCCTTACTGGGTACAACGTCCTCATAATTACTGGTAACATTTCATCTTGAAATCTGTATCCCTTCTATAAATAAAAATATTCACCTTTTATTTTGATAGCTAAGCGCAACCCCTCCTGTATAAATGTTCACCTATTTAGTTGTTATACACTAATTCTTAATAAACAATTACTGAGTTTAACGATATAAAAGTACACGATGTGGTATATAATGATGTCTGATTGCCTATTTCTGCAAAGTAGTAACTCCTAATGGTAACAATTTAATTTGGATTTTATTTCTTCCTCAAGTCTTTTTTATGTTCTTCTCTACGGAATATGAGAGGATTATTCCTCTTGAATGTAGTGTCTCATGATTGTTTCTATTAACACCATTAAACATAATACCCATCATCAAATAAAGAATAAAACGTTCAAAGACTAATCCGATCTGTAAAAGTTCCTTGGATTAAGTGACGACATTGGTTAGTCCTTTAAAGGGATCGTTGAGTTTTGGTATAGAGGGCGCTACACAAACATATGTGGGTGAGATAATGACAAATTTTGTGTCAAATTTGAAAGAGCATACAATTTTAATGACAAAATCATCTTTGTTTGATCAAAATCGGTTCAGAGATGGCTGAAATATCCATAAATATAACCATTTCTAATATTTATGGGGCCCCACAAAATAATATTCGATAAATCTGACCAGCCGTTGAAAGACGAAAAAAAATGCTTACTTCTTTTACACCGATGTTTTTAAATAGTTGTTGACGATATCTCTATTTAATAATTATTTTAACAAAACATAACATGCATAATTTTATTATTAAAAATGGTTGAAACCAATGACCTTTTAGAGAATGCCCTCATGTGGTTTAACGGCTCTTTTTAATTGTTAACAGGCTTTACTAAGTCGTTTGTACTTAGAGGATACCTTTCGAGCATGGTGCAGTTATAACTAATAGTTTTGTAATGTAACTAAAATTCAGTTTGACCAAAACTGTATTCTCTATGCCAATACTCAACTACCCCTCTAAGTTTAAGTGGACAATACTTGATGAAAATAATAACAACATAATTCAAAAGTTGCCAGTAGCCAGGATTTTGTAAAGGGAGATGATTTTTTGCCTAATTCGTGAGAAAATATTTATCGACGAATCAGCCGGCAGGCGAATAAGCGGGGGGGGGGGGGGGGGGGTTACTTTTTTGTTGCCGGGGACGAGGGGGTGGCATAGATAAAACACAGATAAAGGGTGTATTTAAAATTCTAAAACACCCCCCTTTTGCCAAGGGGGGGGGGGGTGTTTGAACACCCAAAACGCCCCCTCCTTCTCGATACGCCAATGAACAGTACCTAGTAATAACTCAATTGTACATCTTACATAGATGGGAGCCATCGTACATCCACCTTCGCCCTTTAAAGATACTATGTCCCATTTGCAGGCCAAAATATGAAAAGGTTAAATTCCGACGGCATTAGAAAGATAATACTAATTTAGAGCTTCCCTAAAAAAAAAAAAGGGGGGGGGGGGCTTGAAAATGTCTTTATGTGGGCCAATAACGACTTAGTTGTCAAATATAGAGCCAGTAAGTAATAGTCTGATTGTCAGACCATTGTACCGAATGGTCGTACGTTTTATGCTGCGCAGAGATTCAATCAGTTTAATTTTGGCCATTACAAGAAGTGGGTTATTGATGTAGACAAATACTCATGTACCCTTTACAGCTTATTTTATGCTGTATGTTATTACCAAATAAGGCAAAAAGCCAGTCAGTCACTCAATAGTGTTTGACAGTAAAGTCTAGCAAGTAAACGGGTTTCCTTGCATAATTTGAATATTAGGACACTGCTTACGTTTAAATTTCCCAGATAGGACATACATGACATATTCATAATTCCTGCAAAGTTCTACAGAATTTTATGTTGGCTGCAAAAGGGACATAGTATCTTTAAATGCATGAGTAAAAACATTTTGCAATATGTCTGTAGAGCAGGTGGCGTCTCGAGGTACATCTCCTCGCACCAAGGAGGATGATATCTATGGTGGCCTTGAAGGGACATCGCGAATAGACGAAATCGCGAATTATTCACGACGAAATTCGCGACGAAATCCTCGTGTTTGGATTCACCGTCACCATTGCTTGAACCCCAAGGAAGTTTTACTCATTACGTGCAATATTGAGCTCTGATTTAGTTATACTTATAGGTTATATTTCAGTCAGCTGACCCTTGTCAAGGCAAACAATGCTATCGCCACCAGCGCTTAGGTTTTCAGGGAAACAGTATTTTTGGAAAAAGCCCCAAAGTGTCAAAACAGAACAAAATAAGCATTTTTAGCACATCATATAACTTGCGGGAATAAATTCTCCCGAAAATAATTAGCTTTTATTTCCTAAACCACGTATTCAGGTCGTTAATGACATGGAGGTAGGAACATTCAATTGTTAATTTAAAAGTACTTTCTGCGATAAATATCCTTGCTTTTCTTTTCTTCTTAGTCTTTCTTTCTTAAAATTCGTGTAATCGTGTTCATTAATTCTTCCTCTTCAAATTTATCCTGGCAATGAAAACCGTATACCTTTTGTAAGATAAGGCTATTTTCATTGTCCTCAAATTACATCATACCTCCAAAGATGTGTCGAATTATTCAAGTCATTATTTACCCAACGAATCTTCCTATAACATTGTACGATGCAATATTGTGGATGGTTTAATATTTTCATATGGCATTCAATGCAAACCGATATACAGCATCAATCATACTGGCATCTATAATTCCACAGGCTGGTAAAGATAGTTAAATCGAATTACTGCCATTAAAACGGCTTCAAGAGGGGAGCAGAGTCCTCACAACCTTGCCCCCCCCCCCCCTCCCCTCCCCCAAAGATGGCGACCTTAGACCACCCCCTATGATGGCACTGATTTTATACAAACCTTATCAAGGCAAAGAAGTTTATTGTGTGTATTATAAATATGTACTTTATTCTGTGTTTTCTGTTTGTCTATTTTGCGAAGTTTTACATGTTCGTCTACGCTCAGACTATAAATATTAAGTCGAGCCCACTCCTGGAATATCGGTGACAAGAAAAGAAAAGGGTCATGAAAATTGAGATCATATTATTGTTTCCTCTAGAATTCTTGGACAAAACAGAATCAGTGCTCTTTTACTAATGAAGAATCCTGATTCGGGGGGGGGGGGGGTTACATTTTTATCCTTTATAAGAACTTAAAGGATAAGGATTGCAACATTGTGTTTTGCCGAGGCCCGGTGTCACCCCCCCCCCACCCCCTCCCACATCATGCTCTTCCCTACGATCTGCGATTGATATAGTTTTCATGCCATGTTTCAGTCTCGTTATCTATATTCAGATACTTCTACTTCAGACACTCCCGGAATATCGGTGACAAGGAAAGAAAAGGGTCATGAAAATTGAGATCTTATTATCGTTTCCTCTAAAAATTCTCGGATTTAAACGTTAGCAGTGTCCTAATATTCAAATTATGCGAGGAAACCCGTTTACTTGCTAGACTTCACTGCCAGACACTATTGAGTGACTTACTGAATTTTTTCTTCTTTGGTATTTACATAAAATGAGCTGTAAAGAATATATGAACATTTGTCAATCAGGGGCGGATCCAGCCGGCGGCAGGGGAGGGGGCCCAATTCGTGAGAAAATATTTAGCGGCGAAACAGCCGGCCGATAATTCGCATAATGAGGGAGGGGGGGGGGGGGGGGGGTAGTGAGCTCTATTTTTTTTTTCTCCCGAAAATTTGAAAATCGTGCTGGCCGATAATTTGCTCAGTGCATTAATTTCTCTGTGCATTAACCTGTACAATTATACTATAATTACTTTTACCTCATTTATCTCAAATCTTTTTTTTGAAGAGCACCTAAAAAAAATTGTAAAACAAAGGTGTTTTTAGTATTATTATAATCATGAAGTTTCTGTCGTTCTATCGTTATGCTCATCTGACCGTATCTATTGCCTAACACCCCTGAGCCTCCAGGTGCTCCGCCCCCCGGACCCAACTCCAATTTGACCTGCCAGTGTCACAAATAAGGTATCAAAATATGCTCATTTGACGGTAATTTAATGTATAAGACCCCTGAGCTTCTTGGGGCTCCGCCCCTGGACCCCAAACCAATTTGTGTCCTGCCAATGTCACAAATTAATAAGGTATCAAAATATGCTCATCTGACAGTAATTTGACCAACCGAAAACAATATGTTCTTTTTAATGACATTGAATCTGATTTTAAAACCATAGGATGTGGAGTACCTCAAGGCTCGATATTGGGACCCTTATTTTTATTGTATACATGCATGATATTACTCAGGCTTCACAAATATTACAATGTATATTGTATGCCGATGATTCAAGTTTATTTTTGTCTGATAACGATTTAGATAGATTAGTGATACGATTTAATGATGAGCTTCAAAACATTTCTAAATGGTTGTATATTAATAAATTAGTCTTAAATGTAAAGAAAACTAATACATAATTTTTACAAACAAAAACATTAGAACTGATGATATTGAAGTAAAGATTAATGGAAATGTTGTAGAGCATTGTAATTTACTGACATTTTTAGGAATTCAAATTGATTATAAAATGTCATGGCACGTTCATATTGAAGCAATTTGTAATAAACTCTCGAAAGTAGTTGGTATTTTATACAAATTAAAACATTTCCCTTATAAGATTTTATTAATGATATACAATGCAATATTGTTTGGGCAAATTCAAATGATTATTGTATGAATAGATTATATAAAGTACAAAAAAGGCAATACGTATTATCTCAGGATCCTACTATATTGCCCATACAAAACCTATTTTTGTCCGTTTTAAATGTTTTAATGTATTTGAATTGAACGAGTATAATATTGTTATATTTATGTTTTTATGTCATAAAGGTTTTATTCCTCATAGTCTATCAAACAAATTTATTTTGAATTCTGAAATATACATTCATATATAACTAGACAATCATCTCATTTTCATATACCACTTATCAAAACTTCTGTCTCTGAAAATTCAATTTTCTTTAAAGGACCAATTTTATGGAGTGAGTTACCTCCTAATGTTAAAGCTTATCTGCCGTAGTTTACAGGAGGGATTAGCGGCCCTGCAAGGTCACTGGACAGGTGGTTATCTCATCAACTCAGCTCTCAGTTAACATAAGAAAAAGAGGATCATGGGGGACCAATGGTCACCGATTAGGCAATGTTTGTTATATAGAGGGCGCAACTAGCTACAAGTAGTGCAGTGGGCCTTTAAAGCAAGCCCAACTCTGAATACATTTAAAAAGAGATACAAAAAATTACGTTTTTGTGAATAGTATTTTATTAGTTTTTATATATATGCAATCAGGTGTTAGATGTAAGGTGTAGTTGTTAGGTGTAAGGTGTTAGGTGTTGTAGGTTTAAATTCTTTATTATGTCACAAGGGACCAGCACCACACAAGACTTAATTGTTCTTTCTTGCTGGTTCCTCATTCGTATATATATTTGTATTTTATGTTTATCTTTCCTTATGTTATTTGTATGTTTACTTATCTGTAAATATCAATGTTATAATCATGTATGTTTTTATATGACGAATGAAATGAAATGAATTAAATGCCTATACCCCCTGAGCTTCTGGGGGCTCCACCCCTTGACCCCAGCCGAGAAACGTTCATCGGGGCCTGCATGTAAGAGTGGGATGATGGGGATTTTTTTTTTGGTCTACCCCCCCCCCCCTCCACCCCCCCTCCACCCCCCCTCCACCCCCCCTCCAACCCCCCCCCCCCCCCAAAAAAAAAAAAAAAAAAAAAAAAACGTTCTTGCCACTGCCGGTGTCACGCGGTGTCACCATTATGTACCAATATTTGGCTCGCATAATTTCAAATTTGGGCCCCTCTTAGAAATCCTGGATCCGCGCCTGCATGGGGGCATGTGCTCTACACCCCCGCCCCATATTGAAAGGCGAAAAAGCACATAGGAAAGGGAAAAGGGTGGGGGAAAAAGAAAACGATATATAGGATCTGAATTAATTTTCTTTAAAAAAGCTCTTGACAGACGTAAAAGAGGAAGCTTAACTGTTCGCTTTTGCTTTAATTTTTACGAACTTAATTTTCTACCTCTTCAAGGTGTTACAGTTAAAGAAACTGGTTTTCAGCAGATATGAATACAGTGCTTGTCGTATTGTACATGAATTATAAATAGGAAACATTTCCCCACCCCACTTCACAACATAAAACAAACAAAAAGCGCATAAAAAGAATATAAAGTTCACCTTCTTTAGAATGGAATAAATGAAAACACTGCTATCGCTACCAGCGCTTAGGGTTTTAAGGAAACTGCATTTTTGGAAAAAGCCCCAAATTGCCAAAACAGAACAATGTGAACATTTTTAGCACATAATATAACTGAGGGAATACAATTTTCCAAAAATAATTAGCTTTTATTTCCTAAACCACGTATTCAGGTCGTTAATGACATGGAGGTAGGACAATTCAATTGTTGACTTGAAAGTACTGTCTGAGGTTAATTTCCTTCTTTTTCTTCTAAGTCTTGATTTCTTTGAATTTGTTCGAGCGTGTTCATTAATTCTTCCTCTTCAAATTTATGCTGGCAATGAAAAACGTACTCCTTTTGTAAGATAATGCTATTGTATATTGTCCTCATATTACATCATACCTAGAAAGATGTGTCGAATTATTTAACTTATTATTTACCACAACAAATCTTGCTTTTAATACGATGCAATATTGTGGAAGGTTGATATTTTCATCTGGCATTCAACGCAGAACTATATACATTATCAATCATTCTAAAGACTGGTAAAAATCGTAATATCTAATTTCTTGCCATTAATAAGGATATTTGTTATTGTCAGCTGAACCTTGTCAAGGCAAAGAAGCTTATTGCATGTATTATAAACACGTACTATATTTTATGTTTTCTGCTGGGCTAGTTTGCGAAGTTTTACAAGTTCGTCTATATGCTCACGAGCCCTCTACCGGAATACCGGTTAAATTATAGAAAAGGTCATGACAATTGAGGTTTTTATTTTTTTCTTTAGAATTCTTGGACTAAAAAAAACAACAACATCTATTTATCAACTAATTGCTAGTCGGAATCGTATAGGTTTGCTGGCAACTTGTTAGAAGTATCTGAATACAGATAAAGAGACTAAAACACGGCATGGAAATTATATTAATTGCAGATCACGGGAAAGAGCAGAGGGGGGGGGGGGGGTGACACGGGCCTCGGCAAAACACAATATTAATAAGTGCTCTTTTACTTTTTGAAAGGGGGGGGGGTCTAAAATGGCCGCAGGGGTACATTTTTATCCTTAGTAAGAACTTAAAGGATAAGGATTGCAATATTGTGTTTTGCCGAGGCCCGTGTCACCCCCCCCCCCCCCCTCTGCTCTTTCCCGTGATCTGCAATTAATATAATTTCCATGCCGTGTTTTAGTCTCTTTATCTGTATTCAGATACTTCTAACAAGTTGCCAGCAAACCTATACGATTCCGACTAGCAATTAGTTGTGGGCTCATGGGCCCCCTACCCCGCCCCACACACCCACAACAAAAAGTGAGTCACCCTTACTCAAATTGATGAGTCACTGGTTTGTCCGTACAGCGAAACACTTGAAGGATCATGTGAGTCACTATGACTCGATACAAATGAGTCTTAAAGACTCACTTGAAGTGAGTCTTAGATAAATAAGACTCATTTGTATCGAGTCATAGTGACTCACATGATCCTTCAAGTGTTTCGCTGTACGGACAAACCAGTGACTCATCAATTTGAGTAAGGGTGACTCACTTTTTGTTGTGGGTGCATCATGACATAGACCCCCTACTCCCTAGGCCTATCACACACATACCATACCATGCCAGAGTCACTGTCCACATTTGCAATGGAAAATATATCCTAAAATATCACATTTTAGCGATGTAATCGGTGGCCCCGCTACCCGAATCTGAAAAATCTACTTTGTACGCACTAAATTAAGCCTTAACTTGAGATTTATTTGTCACCCATACTGTCACGAAACAATCTTGAATTAATTCGTTTTACATCAAATAACAAGGATCTAGGAGTTTCGTTGTATAAAACAATGATGCAAGATCATGCATGTTTTCATTCGACACGGCTTCGTGCGATACAGTAGAATCTATACACTATGAACATGACTGACAATGAGAGAGGACAAAATATACAGTTCCTCAGGTAGACAAAGGAACATCCCTTCACAGCTATTATGTAAAAAGGTGAATATGCATGTGACACCTGTTCTACACATTTTTACATAATAGCAGTGAAGGGATGTTCCTTTGTCTACCTGAGGAACTGTACATTTTGTCCGCTCTCATTGTCAGTCATGTTCATAGTGATAGTTAAGTTACACACAGCCTCATCAACTCGAGTGCGGATATCGTAAAATGAACGCATGCATCATTTGTATAATAATCAGAAGATTCAGCCCACGAATCCAGTCATAAAAATCATCGTTTAAAACCATATGAATAATTATGCGTACCAATTTTTCACTAGCTGCAGTCAAAACTCTTCTGAATCCAAGATATAAGATGGCGACGTGGCGTCGTCGATCGGGAATTCAAATATGGCTCGAGAATGCGCATTTTGGATGACGTCACGAAAGCATGCGCGCGCATGCATACAGCCTCACTTTCAAGTTGACTCACTTTTTTCTTCTAAAATGCTCTTATGTCGATCTTGACTCATTTTTTACGACCATGTGAGTCAGTCGAAGCATTTTGCAAATGCGTCAGCTCATGATTGACACACTGGTGAAATATAAATGAGTCAATAGAGACTCATTGGTTGTTACTAATGAGTCAATTTACACCTGACTCACGAAAATTATGCTTAAATGTGTCAAATGACTCACTTTTTGTTGTGGGTGCATTGAGAGGCGAACAACAAACGGGATGAAAAGACAAATAGGAAAGGGGAAAAGGGTGGAAAAAACAACGATATAGGACCTCAATTAATTTTCTTTAAACAAAAAATATATATTATGACTTTTAAAATGATTTTCAGGAATACTTTTACTTTGATTCTGATATCATTCATTGAACCAGGGATATTACAAGCCCTGATTGAACCATGCAACAATTTTCTCGACCAATTCAAGCTTTTTATTACGACTATCATGTTTACGTCTCTCGGGACATTACCATTTGTTATAACCCGCCATGTAGACTCATACATGCACACAATGTATGCACCATCTCTCTTCCGTTAGGGTGTCTAGGTTTTCTGTCTAGGTGCATAGTAAAGTGTTCAGAATATTGGTATTCCTCTATTATTAGGTGTAAAGGTAAAGGTGAGTTCTGTTTGTTTTTTTAAAGGAATTTTCACAGAATCAAAATGAACATTACACTGGATGTTCAAGATTACAAATAAATGTCATTTGCCAAACAATTTTGGTAGAAAATGTATACTGGCTGAGTGATGAGCATAGAAAGATTAGGAAATCAAGATTAGTAGCCCCGACACCATTTGTGTAGTCCCATATACATCTTTCTGTGTACAGTGCTTGTTACTTTACCAAGACTGGGCCAAATTCATTATGATTTTGATGACTCCAGAACTTTGCATTACACACCAATAGTTACATGATACATGAGCAACTTTTTCTGATCCATTCCACACCTTTTCTTTCACAATGCAATCGGATGACCAGAACTCACCTTTATCTTTAACTCTCAGGAATATTCAACAATTTCGACCTCCCTTCTCCCCCTCTCTCCTGTTTTTTCTCTCTTTCTCTCATTCTTCTTCTCTCTCTATCTGTTGGTCACTTTATCTCCCATCATGCCAAACCGCCATTCTTCTCTCTTTCCCCTTTCTCTCCGGCTCTCTCACCGTCTCTCTCCATTCCTATCTCTCTCTCTCTCTCTCTCTCTCTCTCTCTCTCTCTCTCTATCTCTCTCTCTCACACACACACACACACACACTCTCTCTCTCTCTCTCTCTGACACACACACACACACACACGCACACACACACACACACTCTCTCTCTCTCTCTGTTTTCACCCTCAACTTATATGCACACGTACCAAAACACGCACACGCATATCCTACAAACACTCGCGCGCACACTTGACAATAATTTCCCATTTATGCCGTAATCACTTATTATTTTCATTTGTTTTAAACCCGGTAGTTTGATCATATATTTGTAAAATATTTAATAGAACGATACTGCCTTAACTTGTTCATGTTTATCAAAGATATCTACATTGTACAGGCGCGGATCTACGGGGGGGGGGGGTTAGGGGGTTTAAACCCCCCCTTGGGCGGCCCCCCCCCCCCCCAACAAAAAAAAAAAGTAAAAAGAAAGAAAAAAGAACGCACGCTGGAGAGAAACCCTTTCAAGTGCAAATATTGTGAGAAGATATTCAACTCATCTGGTAACTTAACCAAACACATGATAACTCTGGATATAACTGTGTATTTAACTGTTACTTGATTTAAAAAGACGTTATCATGCACTGCTTTTTATGGTCTCCATTGTGTTAATAGATGCCAGGAAAACATCACTTACGGGGTTCAAATAAACACCCCAAAAAAAAATCGGGTCGCCGCTTCGCGGCTCGTGGACGATGCTCCGCATCGTCATTATTTTGGTAAAACCCCCCCCCCCCTTAGCAAAAAGCTAGATCCGCCCCTGATTGTATGGCATGAAAATTAATCGTAGCAATCAAATGGCAAAATGAGAAAATCTAATAACTGCGTCGTTGTCTCAAGCTTACTATACGGCTCACAACTTAGATGGCGCTGTTGAAAATCATAATACAAATAAGTATAGTGTACTGCTCAGCGTTAAACCTGTTACCATCATTTGAAGAGTAGAATTAAAATTCTTGAAATTGGATAATGGTTGTTTCACTGTAAGTTTGCATGGATTGGAGGGCTCAATCCCGCCCCCATACATTTTTATTCAAGTCCCCCCCCCCAAAAAAAAAAAAAAAAATATATATATATACACACATATATATATATATATGGGTATATATATAAAAAGAAAAAAATAATAATAATAAATTAATTAATTAATTTTAACATGTAGCATATTATGATTGGGACAACCAAAGACCCCAAAGGCACAGGCCGAAAATTCCCAAAATGTATGTTTTTACTCGCCAAAATGGGCCCCGGAGTGTATACGTGAAAGTCCTATTACCATGCCTTGATCATAAGAGCAAAAATTACCTTTTTTCTTCAATACTTGCTTTTCATTGTGTTTGCTTTTTATCTTCTATTTTATCTCCTTTTTATTCTGTACTTCTAGTTTTATTTAATGAAACGTATGCGATTTTTAAATCGCCATATCATTACTATTACTATTTTTGAATGAATATAACTACATTAGTATTATAATCATAATGATATTACAAACAGGAAACTTACCATTAGAATATATTTTAAGATTCAGCGTTGCACCTGCCAAGAAACCAGCAACAGATTGCACAGTAGAAGAAGGAACTTCAAGAATTTCACCTTCTTTTTATCCCTATCCATTTTTGCAATAAATAACAAGCTCGAAATAGCATAATGCAATCAAATAGTGCTTCTCTATTAATACACCTATCAAAATAACTGGCATGTATGCACAGGTTGTGTCCCTCCGTTTGTTTTCATTATTGATTCTCAAATATTTGTATATCATCCATTTACACTTGTTCCAATGCCAACGTTAAAACAGTCAAGATATGAAAATAATTTTGATTTCTGTATTATTTAGTTTTTATTTTCACGTAAAGATAAAGTTGAGTTCTGGCCATGCAATTGCATTGTAAAAGATACGGTGTGGAGTCGATCAGAAATACATTTCTTATTTTTCATATTTGATGACAAGAAATGGCTGAAACATTTTATTACGTACCGGTAATAATACATGTATATACATATACATATACATATTTGTTGTGTTCAGGGCATATGACTTTCAGGAAGAGTCCATTTCTAATCTTTTGGTGAATCCAAAACCTCACAGTAAGCGTTTATCCTAGACGGTTTCTTTATATTATAATCGCAGAGCCAGTTCAGAGCTCTTTTTTGTTTTAAAAGATACATGTACAAAAGACATGCTGACATTATTACCTCATTTCCATCACCGTATGCTATCATGCTACGGCAGTTGGCTTGGTAATACTGACTGTATATCATATCCCCAAGTAAATTATTATACAGTGGCATATATAACCAAATCAAATGAATCATTCTAGTGTCAGTGAAGAAGTTCCTGGATAAATCCCGGGACATCATAACTAAAGAGTTTAAAATCGATGGTAAATCCACCATACATGGATACCCTACGCAGGAGATCTCTGGGGACACGCGAGTAGAAATCCATCAGACTGTCATTGTTGGAGCTATTAGTGACTCGCTTGGACTTTGAGAGACCTATCGAAGAGTTCACCCGGAACAGGGTGTCAAGGATATACCTGGAGTCTTCTGCCATCGTCTCGAACTTCCCGATGAAGTCGTAGCTGACAAGGCATGGTAGACAGAGTCGGTAGTACTCTCTCCAATGCGGGTTATTGTTGACTGGAGACAGATAGAACCTGAGGAACTCCTCGAAAGTGAAGTTGCGTCTTCCAAGATAGACATCAGCAGCAGCCTGAGGGTCTTCAGTGACCATCCATTCCAGCATCTCATCTCTCCACTTGGAGTGTTTGTCTAGGATGAGCTTGTCCCGGAAAGCAGAAAGCAAACGAGTGTAAGGGTTTCGAACGAACATAAACTTCTTGTAGCTCTTGAGGACCTCCCTGGCTTTATCAGGGTCCATTTTAGACAGTGGCTTGAAGATACGCTGCATTGTCTCGTGTATTGAAAGAGCATCCTTCTCATTCTCCAGCTCCGCAAGGGCGTCAGCATAACCGGTTAGATTCAGTATCAACCGCTTCCAACTGGTACAACCCACCTTAGGGATAGAGCAGTATAGAAGCTTGAACTCTGGTATGACATAGATGTTACTGAGACCCGAGAGCTGACTATTGGTGAGGTTTCTTGATATGATAAATTTCACGTCTCCACTGTATGAGGCACAATTTTCTCTTACAGCCTTCTGTCTCTGTTCTTGTGTCTCTGTGATGTTGTACGAAGGTGACGAATTGGTTTGTATCTGTCAATAAATCAAGAACTAGAATTTCATATCTTCTTATTTATATGGATAAAAGTAGAAATAGAAGAATAGTGTTGTAAATATAGAAAGAGTATATTATTGTAATATTTGACATATCATGACAACTCAAAACAAAGGCAATTAATTCCCTTACATCTAGTACACATGTTCAACCTGTGGAGGAGTATATATATATCTGGATATTCTGTATGTCTGTGATATAACCGATAGTAGTTCTAAGGGATTAATGAACACCTGTAAATGATGATGGTAATTTCTCCCTTGCTTTCTTACCTCATGTACATTGTGTTCAATTGTTACAGGTGTGGCGTCATTCGCCTGAACCTCTCTCTGCAGAGGGCGCTGCAGGTGTTCTTGGTAGAAATCTGAACAGTTAGATACAAGACTAAGTTTAACTTAATAAAATATCCCCTCTATCTATTTATGTTCTTGATTCTCAAAGAAAATTACGGTAGTAAGTGTGTAGTTCATCGAGAAGATTGCAGTCCTTCATTTATCATCGTACTTAAAACGAAATTCACAGTGTTGTGACTGTGATTGATATCATTTTGCAATTCAATATTTATTCAAATCATATAACAGCATGACAATGTATGAATGATGATACAAGGTAAGACAGGTATTTGAGCCGCTGTCGCCAGATAATAATAATGAATTGATTCAAATGATTCAAATTATTTTATTTCTCATGCAAAACATAATACAAGAATAATTATATCACAACAAATATGCAATGAAACGATAAATATAATGGAAATAGCACGAGAAAAGAGGAACTGACTTGAAGCAGAGCTTGTTGAAGTGTTAGTTCCTCATGTAAGTATAATAATGAAGTATTCGAATAAATTGGGTATAGTATACGAACTGGTTGTAAGACCAAACGGCAATTCACCTGTGTGTGGGGGGGGGGGGGGGGTGAAGATGAAGGATGGCAAGGGGTAGGGTAGGAGATAAATCGATAAGGGGCTAAGATAAAACATGAAATAACTTATTACTGATTGACGGGGGTATTCTCTTACCCTTCACATCACTCAAGGCTGCATCAGGTGTCATGGTAACGTAATGGTGTTTTATCATCATCAGAACAATGCTGACAAGAAATAAGACAAACGCCACGCCTTTTCGACTCTTCACCATCATCATCTTCCCCATCCTCCACCGGGATATGATGGTAAGACGCTGGTCAAAGAAAAAAAAAAACCGAACTATGTAATATGTCAAAATCATTATTCTTTAAATCCATCTAACATTTTATATTTGTTGTCGCTATGAAGAGTTGTTCTTGGGCAAGACTTCTGCTCATCACAAACAAAATTCGTTGAAGAATAATATTCAGCAATGTTAGGTCTTTAGTAAAAAAATCGCCCATTATGTGCATCGTATCCAAACGTCCAAAGAAGAAATGCACATTACCAATATAACCTAGTCACGTGGCTGGTAGAGCCAAAACACGCAGTTGAAAAAAGAAATAGTAAAGAAAAAAGACTTACCATTTATCTATTCTTTAAAGTGTTATCCTAGCTACAGTACAAGATACAAACGATGACCGTAGTTTGTCGTCATCGCATTCATATATTTTCATATTCCTCAAAAACAGGCGAACATTTCGACTCACTATGCCGCGACAATACGTTGTCCATGATGAATGCAACGATTTAAAAACAAATTGATTTTGTTCGGCTCACACTCAAACAAGCCCCTCAATCATACGATTTATTATTTGTCATTCAGAGTGCGACATGAGAGCTGTATTTAGTCATGCAATTAATATTTGCTGAAGAAGTAATAACATGTGATCCAATAGTTTTCTTTTATTATATTTTTTTGTTGGCGTTGTATGTGTGAATGATAATATATATATAATGAAACTTGACAATAAAAAACATTACCTGAGATACTCTAGACCGTATGAAAAGAATCTAGTTCCAACTGTCCATACAAAGTCCATTTGTGCTCCCTGTAAATTCGAGATAGCTCATGTGATTCAAATTAATTTGAATTATCTTTGACTAGAGGTTTAGAAAATCATACTTAAGAGCAGAACATTTATTTGATATCAGGAAAACGAAGTAGTTTTTGTTGTAAAGGTTTGTTTTTAATTGAAACTCCGAATCAGCCATGATATCAAGTTGTCTATATCAGGTCTATACACTCAAAAGCATGGAATGAGGTAGTTTCTTAACTTATCTTACTTACAATTTACCCTAAGTCTCTGTAATTCTGAAGGATTATGAGTGTCATAATCGCAGGCAATAGAATTTGACCGACTGATTAAAAAAATTAAAAAAAAGAATCAATTTCAAATTAAGATAGTTATGGATAGTTTATTTTCAGGCTTGGCGTTGAACTGGCCCATTTATCGACTATCCAAATTAATGACGAAATGGACTCTTCGAGAATAAAATGATAAACAATGAAATGTAAAATCCAGCCTGAGCGACAGCTGATCCTTATTGGTCGAATAAAACAAATATATGTTGTTTGTATATAATGACAGTATTTGCACTCTACGTGCTTTGATGTCAATATGGAGATGAGGAAAATAATAGAGCGAAACAACGGTTATCTTCTTCCATTTGTTTTAAAGCTTGTGAAGTGAAAATATGTTTCATTTAGTTGTGAAATAGTCCATTTAATGTCATGCTTGGGCTATTCGTTTTAAATTGGACATTTATTGAAACCAAACATTCACCCCTCCCCCACCCCCACGAAACGTATAGAAGTCATCACTTCTATAATATGCCTACTCTTTAGCAGTCATAGATATGGTGCTCAGCTATGGGATTCTGTCACTCTTCAGTATTTTTGGCGCCAGTTTATTTGCACAATCTGTCATAAGTGTGACCAATCAAAGATCGATTAGCCAAATTAAACAAATCGCTGCACTACAAAACAGGAAATCGAACATTACACGCAAGAACACGTCATCATTGTTTTGGGATGAACACTTTTGGTAAATCAGAATGAACATTTTTGGTATACCAGAATAATATGCAATGGTACGAAATATACAAGACAAAAGAAGAGAAGATAAGAGCAAGGAGAAGCAGACGTTCGAAAATAATTAACTAAAAAAGGTGAATATGAGCCATGCAGAAAACCTTTAAAAGCACAACCATGATTACAAAATAATTGGAAAAACTTTTGTTTGTTTATAATCGTTTGTTTATAATCATATCGTTAATTTATGGTCCACAAGCCGCAACGGCTTGATGGATCATGAATTAACGATATGAATTACCATGAATTTTTAAACCAATGGATAAATGTGAATCTTTCTCTCCCTCTTTCTCTCTTTCTTTCTCTCTCTCTCTTCATCTCCTCTATTCCCACTCTCTCTTTCTATTCCCTCTATTCCCCTCTCTCTTTCTCTCACCCTTTCTCCCTCTCTTAATTCCTAAAAATTGTCTGTCTATTTAAAAACATATCCATCACATCTCATCATCTCCTATCACAATAATTTAGAAAATTGTTTAATTAGAGAATGTTATGATTTTAACACAAGTTAACTTCATCCATGAAACACACACATAGGACTCTACATACACAGCTACAAATATTGATTAGAAATATTCTTTTTTTAATTATTATAATCAGTTCTTTAACATCCAAATAACATGTTTTCATCACTGTTCTTTGGTTCGGCATATAATCACAGACAGCATTATTTTTATACACGTGTAACGTCTCAATTCGGGCATTAACAAAGAAAAACGTTTGAAGATTTTTTTTTGGTCAAAACTTGTTCTGAATGATCTACTCCTTGCTTCTACTTCTTTAAGAAGAAGAGACCCTATGTAAATCTTACCATGGACACTACCATTTTTATTACATTATATTGTATTAACATGCACATATTTACCAGATATAAATTCAGAATAAGAATGAATGTTTGAACGTAAGATGTACACACAAAATCACCACAAGAGAAACAGCTGACAAAAAACCCCATTATTTTATGCATGCCCCTCAAAAAATTGTTGCTAGTGACGACCCTAAAGAATGGGGATTTCCCGACATATCAACAATAAATGTGAAGAGACAATAAATCATAATTGGTGAATGAAATTGTTTATCGCTCGCTATCGGTAGATGAAGCGTCTATTAATTTGTATACGTTTCCGAAATGTCCTTCATTTAAAAAGCATTGCAATATACAGTTTAGCATCGTGCTTATAGTTTGACTGGAATTATTCATAATGCCCATGTAACGTAAATCTAACAATAATACATACTAGTCTGGCAAGAGACATCGACCCGAAATTTGTGCCAGAACGTCCATATCATAGGTCGTGTTAACATTAACCCGACTTTGATAAACCCCATGGTTATTCGCTGTTCATACATAGGTCGTGTTTACATTATCCCGACTTTGATAAACCCCATGGTTATTCGCTGTTCATACATAGGTCGTGTTTACATTATCCCGACTTTGATAAACCCCATGGTTATTCGCTGTTCATACATAGGTCGTGTTAACATTAACCCGACTTTGATAAACCCCATGGTTATTCGCTGTTCATACATAGGTCGTGTTCACATTATCCCGACTTTGATAAACCCCATGGTTATTCGCTGTTCATACATAGGTCGTGTTTACATTATCCCGACTTTGATAAACCCCATGGTTATTCGCTGTTCATACATAGGTCGTGTTAACATTAACCCGACTTTGATAAACCCCATGGTTATTCGCTGTTCATACATAGGTCGTGTTCACATTATCCCGACTTTGATAAACCCCATGGTTATTCGCTGTTCATACATAGATCGTGTTTACATTAGCCCGACTTTGATAAACCCCATGGTTATTCGCTGTTCATACATAATATAGCGTGAAATTTCAAGCCAAATTTCTTAGCATAACGAGATGTTTGCGAGACATTGCAGCACGCTCAGGACTAAGTAAAAACACCGTGTGGATAGCAAGTATAATAATAATAATAATAATCATCATTTAAAAAAACGGTGCATATAAAGCACTTATCACCGAAGTGGTCACTTAACACATATTAGAATCAGGACGGGCAGCTGTTTCAATGCATTCGTAGGGGTTGGTCATTATACATGTTGAAATAACAATGCAAGTTCTTCCATTAACCAGGTTGAATTCGCTATTCAAAACGAAGAGGAACTTTTCTTAAGTATACTTAATATTTTGCGTACTATAATACAGCCGTGTAAGAAAACATTTGTACATGTTCATTAGTTTATATATTTACTATCTTTATCAATTGCTTGGAATCCTGCAAGGATCATTCGGTTATTAAAAATTAGATAATAATGGAAATCTTTAATTAGTAATGTTGAACTGGTTGTTTTATTCATGTCAACTATGAGCTCTATACTTTGCCGTCTCAGTTCCAGATAATACAGGACCTTAATTTAAATAATTGTTTCTGGTCCCAAAAGGGCACTGAATCGGTTGTAACTGCAGCAAACCCATGGTCGCTTAGAACCAGAAGGGAGTTAATGCAATTTAAATGGATAAACACTCTTCTGGTTCAAAACACACATCACAGTCTAGCGCATGTTATGATCTGTGATATTCCATGTTGATTATGATTTTGTCTGTTTTGAAATCTCATTATATTATGATGCGATCCTATTTTCTTGGAGCCACTCATTCACTATATCAGCGTTACGTTCCACCCAGTTGATGTTTCCTTGTACAGTTTCAATGGCCTGCTGTCTGGCACGTGCGCCGGCCCCTGCATCAGTATACTCTTCGAAGAAGTCCAACATCTATAGAGGAACAATGGTTTCATATGATATGATATTAAATTATGATGGGGCTTTATTTCGGTTCAGCCAGGAATCTAAAATCTTCGTCTCCACAACACCAATTTTACTGAGGAATGCAAGCATTATGTGATACCACTGGATAATTCAAACATATTTTGTTTATCTGACTGTTTGGAGCGAGGCCTTCATAGTGTAGTGCCCCTTTGATTAAAAGTAGGTTTCAAATACTGTTTATAACAGGGAAGAGAAATTTGTATACATTTGTGTACTTTTGCACCATTAAAGTTAAAATTTCATGTCTTTCTTACTCAAGACACATGACTTTACCTCTGCCTTATTGTGTAAGATTTGAAGACTTATTACAGTATGAAATACAATTTAAAAGCAAAATTTACGGACAGCAATTCTGATTTCATAAATAAACGATGATGATTATACTACAGCTAGGATGCTCATTGGAATCAGGGATATCCCCCTGTTTAAATAAAGAAATTACGATTGCATACCTCTTGAAGTCCAAGCTCTGTGGAGAAAAATTCAGTGATACCCGGAATCATACGCCCAAGATAACGAGATCCAGTGCCGAATCTGAGAGTGAAAATCGAATGATTGGTAGATCAATTTGATTGCTTTATCAATGGGTTTATTTATAAATTGATTGACTAATTGAACTGTTGACTGAATGATTGACTGATTTCATTGATTGGTTAATTAATTTGATTGATTGATTGATTGATTGATTGGTTAATTAATTTGATTGATTGATTGATTGATGGATGGATTGATGGATGCATGTAGATTAGTTGCTTGATACATTTGATTGATTGACTGATTGATTGACTGATTTGATTGAATGATTAATCAATTTGATTGATTGACTGATTGATTGACTGATTTGATTGATTGGTTAATCAATTTAATTGATTGACTGATTTGATTTAAACTATCCATAGATATATCGGAAAATGCATTATCGCAAATTTCTTCTCTCATAGAGATCATTTTAAAGAAAATTCAAATTGTACAATTTGTGTTTCGTTACTTAGAGAAATTTGACCCTCTTTGGGTAATAGGTGGATGGAACAGAACCGTCCACCCCGAGTAAGTAGATGCTATGGTTAACACTCATTATCTTCTTGGGTAAAAGCCCTTTGATATGTTTGAGAAGCGCTAACATTTTGAGAGGGAAATTGTTGAAAAGATCTTAGATTGGCTCGGCCAAATAGAAATTGATTTTGCTCCACACTTTGAAGAAATATCTGTGGGGATATTTCCTTGCACTAACATCGAGGCTATCCAATGGCAATATGTAATTTGTTTGATAAAGCCATATGGGTGTCCATCTATCTCCTTGATTGGTGGGGGAGGGGCAGCAATAAGCGGAAGCACCGACGCTACTCAGGTACGAGATCACTTACGTATAGAGGTAGCCTATCCGATAGGCGTCGGGCTGTACAAGTATACTAATCGCGTTTATGTGGAGAGTGGCATCGCCCGCGCCGATGTCAGTCTCCATAACGCGATTAGTACACTTGCCATTTAGCCCGACGCCTATCGGATAGGCTAGTATAGAGGGGGAGGAGGAGGAGGAATCTGTAAAAGAAAGGGCTTACCATTCCTGAAATTTGCAGATAGATCATTTCAGCACAATAATAAAAGGTCATCATAATATATCGGGGGGGGGGTGCACGTAAGGAAACTTGTGTAATAACGGTAATTTGGATATGTCACTTGGTATTTCAAAAATGGGGACCTGAGCCCGTCGTGATTCGTCTTAATCCACCACTGTCAGGGGGTGTGTGTGTGTGTGTGTGGGGGGGGGGGGGTATTGCGTCAATAAAGCTTTAGCGTGGGATGCGATACTATTTATCAAGTTTTAATTTAGGGCAGCTGCCTTTTCCCTTACCCAGCCCCTACCCCTTGAATAGATGTTCCTGATTACAGGAATCCACCCTGTTTGAGTTCAGTCTACATCATTTTCATTGTTAGCCACTCACTGTTCCCCGCACACATTACCTTTGCACATTATACCTGTGCAAAGATAATGTGTGCGGGGAACAGTGAATGGCTAACAAAGAATATGAAGTAGACCGTTTCAATTCCGTTACATCAAACGTAATGTAGTCTATACCATGATTTTAGATTTCCTTTAAATCCTATCTGCATTAGTTTGCCCAGGAGGGATTAGACCTCCCTGCATGGTCACTGACAGGTGGTTATCTCATCAAATCAGCTCTCAACTAACATAAGAAAAAGGGGACCATGGCATTGTTTGCTATATAAAGGGCGCAAGTAGCTACAAGTAGTGCAGTGGGGCTTTACTGTCCCTGGAAGTCTACCGAAGACTTCGAATTTGTGTAACCGTTATGTCACAACATCCTGTTTTTTCCTTAATACTATATCGAATAAAGCCTTACGAAAGACATATTTTTTTAAATCGTTATGTCATGACATTCTGTTTGTAATTCGTATTGAAGTAGTATAACAAATAACGCATTCCGAGAAAAGCGACGAGGCACGAGAAAAACTGGGTCGTAAATCGATTCAAAGCATGTTTGTAGGCTATATTTTCATTTAAATATATATATTTTTAGCCACAATTTCCGTCTCATACTTATTAATTAATTTCAATACGAAGGCGGAAGTGTCTTCTTTTGTGAAGGTGTTTTTTCAGAAAGTTCAGTCTTTTTTGTTTAAGTGTAGTTTGTCCATTATGTTCGTTGGCAAGGGAGGTTTGTCTGCATCATACTGAGAGAAAATCAGTGAAAATAAGATCGTGGCAGCGAAAAGATGATTCCAGAAGGACGAGGCGAGACGTTCAGTTTTGTTTTTGTTGTTGTTGTGTAATATATTTTTCAGCGGATTCAGCCGATAATTACAAAGCGCTTAAAAAGGAGTATAAAGCGCTGTATTAATATGACTATTATTATTATCATTATAAATATGTCAAATGCATAGCACAAACTTCCCTCTATGACCATTAAAGAGATTTAAATATATCAGTTTTGTTTTTGTTGTTGTTGTGTAATTTAAGATTCGTGAGGTAGCAGGGAGGGGTGGGCCTGTCAAGAATACCCCCCACGTATCCTCTGCGTGTCGTAAAAGGCGACTAAAAGGGGACCATTCAACATCAGGGGGCTGGTGGTGGTACTGGGTGGCACCAGTAGGACCAATAAAAACTTGCATCCCCTAAGACGTTGAATTGGGAAGGCGATTTTAGGCCGCCTTTAAATAAGCCTAGCTTGCTCTGCATTGGGCAGCAGCGATGCAGTAGGAGTGTTTCGGCGGAAGATCCTTTTAGGACAACGGTGAACCTCTGATAATGACTGGCGTGCTGGATAATCCCAGATACGGCTAACTACTGCGGTGAAGAAGGCAACGGAAAACCACTTCACTATTTTCTTCCAAGAACAATCATGATGAACCACAACTCTAAAGCAAAAGCCAAAGGCGTGAAGGGGGCTCGTCTACCTCAAGGTACAAGCACCTCGCCCGGTAGGGTGTCCCATGGGCGACAGGTGGGCCCCGACCGTCAGCCAGCTACTGTTCGCAATAGGAATACCATCAGAGTTGGAACATGGAATGTGAGAACACTGTATCAGAGCGGCAAGCTGGAAAATGTTAAACAAGAGATGATGAGGCTAAATGTCAACATATTAGGACTAAATAAACAAGATGGCTGAATAACGGCGAGTTTGTGATAGATGAGTACAGATTGATTTATGCAGGAGGTGAAAAGCATGAAAGAGGTGTGGGGTTACTGCTGGATCCAGATATCTCAAAGAGTGTGTTGGGACACTGGTGTGTAAGTGATAGGGTGCTCCTAGTGAAATTACAGGGACACCCTTTTAACATCTCAATCATAGTGGTTTATGCACCAACGGCAGATAGTGCTGACGAAGTTATTGACACCTTTTATGATTCCTTAGATAAAGCTAAATCTCAGTGCAAATCGAATGACATTGTCATTGTCCTGGGAGACCTGAACGCTAAAGTCGGTCAAGGTATAGAGGGCAAAGCAGTAGGTCCGCATGGAATTGGTGAAAGGAATGAACGAGGGGACAGATGGGTTCAGTGGTGTGAGGGGGAGAACATGGTCATCACTAATACTTGGTTCAAAGAACACCCTAGACGAGTATACACTTGGAAGAGTCCTGGCGACATCGTCAGAAACCAGATAGACTATATTGCCATAAATAGTAGATTTAAAAGAGCAGTGAAACAATCAAAAACATATCCAGGGGCTGACTGCGGAAGTGATCATGTGCCGGTGATATGTACACTTCAGTGCAAATTAAAGAAACTCAAGAGACCAAAAGTTGTGAACATATTGGATTTTAAACAGTTGAGTAAACCGGACATACGTCAAGAATTTACTGTACAAGTAAAGAATAGGTTTGAGTTGCTCATAGATGAAGGTGAAGAAAACACGTGGGAGACGATGAGAAATATTCTGGTAGAAACAGCGGAAGAGTATGTGCCGACGAAAGAGAGAAAAAGAAGGAACAAATGGATGACAGAGGAGATTCTTTTAATGATGAAAGATAGACAGAAAATTGGAAATAGACAATGCAAGAAATATAGGGACCTAGACAAACAAATTAGGCAAAAATGTAATGAGGCAAAAGAGAGCTGGCTAAACGAACAATGTGTAGAAATTGAAAATCAATTCGATAAGAATAGTAATGTTTACCAAAGAATAAACGAGATCTCAGGTAAAAAGTCTGGTTGTTCAAACCCTGGCTGTATCAAAGGAAAAGATGGGTCAATCCTGTTTGAAATGAAGGACAAAATGAGTAGGTGGACGCAATACATTGGCGAACTTTTTGAGGATAGTAGGGAAGCAATGCCGAGTTTTGCAGATGAAGTCAAAGGGGAGAAAATTCTTAAATCTGAAGTCCGTTGGGCAATGTCAAAGATGAAGAAGAACAAAGCAGCTGGACCAGATGGAGTGGTCACTGAAATGTTTGAAGCATTAGAGGAATATGGTGTTGATAGATTAACAGAAATTATCAACAAAATATATGATGACGGAACATTTCCAGATGAATTGGGCAGATCCATTTTCATTACTCTCCCAAAGAAACCGGGAGCCGTGGATTGTGAGCAATATAGGACAATCAGCCTTATTTGCCATATCACTAAGATTATTTTGAGGATTCTGCTTTTGAGAGCAAGAAGAAGCATAACTCCCATGATCGGAAGGGAACAATTTGGTTTTGTAAAGGATGCGGGCACAAGAAATGCAATATTTGTGGTTAGAAATATAACGGAGAGAGCAGTCGAAATGCAAAAGGATGTGTACATGTGTTTTATTGATTATTCAAAGGCTTTTGATAAAGTAAGACATTCAGAACTTTTTGAAGAGCTGAGAAAGCTTGATATATATAGGAAAGATCTAAGACTGCTACAAAGTCTATATTGGAATCAGTTTGCATGCATCAGGGTAGAAGGAGAGTGTAGTGAATATATCAACATCAGACGGGGAGTCAGACAGGGTTGTGTTATGTCGCCAGACCTGTTCAATATGTATAGTGAAATCATTCTAAGAGAATTGGAAGATGAAAATGGGATACAAGTGGGTGGTCATTCAATCACAAATATTAGATATGCTGATGACACTGTTTTATTTTCTGAATCAGAGAAAGATCTCCAAAGACTCCTGAATGTAGTTGTAAAAGAAAGTGAGAGAATGGGACTAGGGATCAACTATACCAAGACAAAGTGCCTGGTGGTATCCAAGAAGAGCAGTCCAAAATGTAACTTGAAACTGAAAGAACAGACTATTAAACAAGTCTCCTCATTTAACTACCTCGGCAGCATGATTACCGAAGATGCCAGATGCGAGACAGAGATCAAGAGAAGGATAGCTCTCGCTAAATCTGCATTTTCAAAGTTAGGCAAAATTCTGACAAATCGAACAATGTGTATGAGGACCAGAATAAGGGTATTGAATTGTTACATCTACCCAGTACTTATGTATGGTAGTGAAACATGGACTTTAGCCTCTGATACTAAAAAGCGTTTGGAAAGTTGCGAAATGTGGTTTCTAAGAAGAATGATGAAAATCCCCTGGACTGACAAAGTTAGTAATGAGGAAGCTCTTACACGAGCTGGAGTGCAAAGGAAAATGATACGTGAGATGTTGATTAGGCAGTTGAAGTTCATGGGTCACATTACACGTAAAGAAGGCTTAGAGAACCTTGCTTTGACAGGGAAAATTGTGGGAAGAAGGAGTAGGGGAAGAAGGAGGATACTTTGGATGGACAGTCTGCAGAAATTGTTGGAAGAGAGAGGAGTGAAAGAACTGGGAGTGGTACTAATACAGAAGGCTAGGAGCCGAGGGTTGTGGAACAGCATGATCGCCAAAGTCAAACGATATGGCACTTAGAGAGAGAGAGAGAGAGGTAGCAGTGCGGAAAATTACATCTTATAAAGAGGAAAAATCCAATACTCTTTTGAGCTTTTATTCTATTTAGTCCCTCTTTAGAATTACTGAGGTTTCTACTAGGTTCATATATTACACTAATTAAAAAGGAATCTTTCATATATTACGATTGACAACACTTTAAATTGATTTTCCATCTTCAAACTCAGGATTCTAGTCTCAACCTAGACGCATTTCTGTCTAATCGTCTTACATGATAGCACTATAAAGCCACAGGAGGCAACAATCTCACATTACTACATTACCATTTATCTATTCTTTACAGTGTTATCCTAGCTACAAGTAACTAGCGATGACCGTAGTTTGTCGTTATCGAATTCATATAGTTCCATATTCCTCAAAAACAGGCGAACATTTCCACTCACTATGCCGCGATTATACGATGTCCATGCAAAATGCAATGTTTTGACAAATTGATTTTTTTCGGCAAGCACTCAAACAAGCCACTTGATTACACGATTCATTATTTGTCATTCAGGGTGCAACCTGAGAGCTTTTTTTCAGTCATGCAAATAGCACTTGCTGAATACAAAAAGAAATAACATGTGATCCAATGATTTTATTTTATTATATTTTTGTGTTCTTTGATTGCTCATTCGTGTTTTTTCGTGTGTGTTGTATGTGTGAATGATGATATATAATGAAACTTGACAATAAAACACTGTCCATACTGTGTGCTGAACCAAAGCCTGAGATACTCTACACCGTATAAAATAAACCGAATTCCAACTGTTCATACAATGTCCATTTGTGCTCCTTGTAAATTCAAGATAGCTCATGTGATTCAAATTAATTTGATTAAAGGTTGATTAGAGGTTTAGAAACATTTATTTGTTATCAGGAAAACGAAGTAGTCTTTGTTTTAAATGTTTGTTTTTAGTTGAAACCCCGAATCAGCCATGATATCAAGTTGTCTATATCAGGTCTATACAATCAAAAGTCAAAAGCATGGAATGAGGTAGTTTCTTAACTTATCTTACTGATAATTTACCTTAAGTCTCTGTAATTCTGAAGGGGCGCTATATGAGTGTCATAATCGCAGGCAATAGAATTTGACCGACTGATTTTCTATAAATAAGCAATTTCAAATAAGATAGGTATGGATAGATATTTTTCAGCGTTGAAATGGCCCATTTATCGATTATCCGGAATAATGACGAAATGGACTCTTCGAGAATAAAATGATAAACAATGAAATGTGAAATCCAGCCTGAGCGACAGCTGATCCTTATTGGTCGAATAAAACAAATAGATGTTGTTTGTATTATAATGACAGTATTTGCTCTCTACGTGCTTTGATGTCAATATGGAGATGAGGAAAATAATAGAGCGAAAAATGGTTATCTTCTTCCACTTGTTTTAAAGATTGTGAAGTGAAAATATGTTTCATGTAGTTGTGAAATAGTCCATTTAATATCATGCTTGGGCTATATGTTTTTAATTGGACATTTATTTAAACCAAACATCCGCCCCTCACCCACCCCCACGAAACGTATAGAAGTCATCACTTCTATATATATGCCTACTCTTTAGCAGTCATAGATAGTGTGCTCAGCTCCGGGATTCTGTCACTCTTCAGTATTTTTGGCGCCAGTTTATTTGCACAATCTGTCATAAGTGTGACCAATCAAAGATCGATTAGCCAAATTAAACAAATCGCTGCACTACAAAACAGGAAATCGAACATTACACGCAAGAACACGTCATCATTTTTTTGGGATGAACACTTTTGGTATATCAGAATGAACACTTTTGGTATATCAGAATAATATGCAATGGTACGAAATATACAAGACAAAAGAAGAGAAGATAAGAGCAATCTGAGAAGCAGACGTTCGAAAATAATTAACTAAAAATGGTGAATGTGAGCCATGCAGAAAACCTTTAAAAACACAACCATGATTACAAAATAATTGGAAAAACTGTTGTTTGTTTATAATCGTTTGTTTATAATCATATCGTTAATTCATGGTCCACAAGCCGCAACGGCTTGATGGATCATGAATTAACGATATGAATTACCATGAATTTTTAAACCAATGGATAAAAAGGGTTATGTGAATCTTTCTCTCCCTCTTTCTCTCTTTCTTTCTCTCTCTCTCTTCATCTCCTCTATTCCCACTCTCTATTTCTATTCCCTCTATTCCCCTCTCTCTTTCTCTCACTCTTTCTCCCTCTCTTAATTCCTAAAAATTGTCTATCTATTTAAAAACATATCCATCACATCTCATCATCTCCTATCCCAATAATTTAGAAAATTGTTTAATTAGAGAATGTTATGATTTTAACACAAGTTAACTTCATCCATGAAACACACACATAGGACTCTACATACACAGCTACAAATATTGATTAGAAATCTTCTTTTTTTAATTATTATAATCAGTTCTTTAACAATCAAATAACATGTTTTCATCACTGTTCTTTGGTTCGGCATATAATCACAGACAGCATCATTTTTATACACGTGTAACGTCTCAATTCGGGCATTAACAAAGAAAAACGTTTGAAGATTTTTTTTTGGTCAAAACTTGTTCTGAATGATCTACTCCTTGCTTCTACTTCTTTAAGAAGAAGAGACCCTATGTAAATCTTACCATGGACACTACCATTTTTATTACATTATATTGTATTAACATGCACATATTTACCAGATATAAATTCAGAATAAGAATGAATGTTTGAACGTAAGATGTACACACAAAATCACCACAAGAGAAACAGCTGACAAAAAACCCCATTATTTTATGCATGCCCCTCAAAAAATTGTTGCTAGTGACGACCCTAAAGAATGGGGATTTCCCGACATATCAACAATAAATGTGAAGAGACAATAAATCATAATTGGTGAATGAAATTGTTTATCGCTCGCTATCGGTAGATGAAGCGTCTATTAATTTGTATACGTTTCCGAAATGTCCTTCATTTAAAAAGCATTGCAATATACAGTTTAGCATCGTGCTTATAGTTTGACTGGAATTATTCATAATGCCCATGTAACGTAAATCTAACAATAATACATACTAGTCTGGCAAGAGACATCGACCCGAAATTTGTGCCAGTACGCCCATATGATAGGTCGTGTTCACATTATCCCGACTTTGATAAACCCCATGGTTATTCGCTGTTCATACATAGATCGTGTTTACATTAGCCCGACTTTGATAAACCCCATGGTTATTCGCTGTTCATACATAATATAGCGTGAAATTTCAAGCCAAATTTCTTAGCATAACGAGATGTTTGCGAGACATTGCAGCACGCTCAGGACTAAGTAAAAACACCGTGTGGATAGCAAGTATAATAATAATAATAATAATAATCATTTAAAAAAACGGTGCATATAAAGCACTTATCACCGAAGTGGTCACATAACACATATTAGAATCAGGACGGGCAGCTGTTTCAATGCATTCGTAGGGGTTGGTCATTATACATGTTGAAATAACAATGCAAGTTCTTCCATTAACCAGGTTGAATTCGCTATTCAAAACGAAGAGGAGATTTTCTTAAGTATACTTAATATTTTGCTTACTATAATACAGCCGTGTAAGAAAACATTTGTACATGTTCATTAGTTTATATATTTACTATCTTTATCAATTGCTTGGAATCCTGCAAGGATCATTCGGTTATTAAAAATTAGATAATAATGGAAATCTTTAATTAGTAATGTTGAACTGGTTGTTTTATTCATGTCAACTATGAGCTCTATACTTTGCCGTCTCAGTTCCAGATAATACAGGACCTTAATTTAAATAATTGTTTCTGGTCCCAAAAGGGCACTGAATCGGTTGTAACTGCAGCAAACCCATGGTCGCTTAGAACCAGAAGGGAGTTAATGCAATTTAAATGGATAAACACTCTTCTGGTTCAAAACGCACATCACAGTCTAGCGCATGTTATGATCTGTGATATTCCATGTTGATTATGTGTCTGTTTTGAAATCTCATTATATTATGATGCGATCCTATTTTCTTGGAGCCACTCATTCACTATATCAGCGTTACGTTCCACCCAGTTGATGTTCCCTTGTACAGTTTCAATGGCCTGCTGTCTGGCACGTGCGCCGGCCCCTGCATCAGGATACTCTTCGAAGAAGTCCAACATCTATAGAGGAACAATGGTTTCATATGATATGATATTAAATTATGATGGGGCTTTATTTCGGTTCAGCCAGGAATCTAAAATCTTCGTCTCCACAACACCAATTTTACTGAGGAATGCAAGCATTATGTGATACCACTGGATAATTCAAAAATATTGGCCCGAATTCACAAAGCAAGGTTTGAGCTCAGACCAAGGTTTGAGCTCAAACTTCCTTTTGTTTCGCCAAACCTCCTTTTGTTCTTTACAAACCAGGTTTGTAAAAAAACGCGTAAAACGCGTCATATGACGTAGAAAACCAAGGTTTGAGCTCAAACCTCCTTTGTGAATTCGGGCCAATTTGTTTATCTGACTGTTTGGAGCGAGGCCTTCATAGTGTAGTGCCCCTTTGATTAAATGTAGGTTTCAAATACTGTTTATAACAGGGTAGAGAAATTTGTATACATTTTTGTACTTTTGCACCATTAAAGTCTACTCTACATGTTAGAATTTCATGTCTTTCTTACTCAAGACACATGACTTTACCTCTGCCTTATTGTGTAAGATTTGAAGACTTATTACAGTATGAAATACAATTTAAAAGCAAAATTTACGGAAAGCAATTCTGATTTCATAAATAAACGATGATGATTATACTACAGCTAGGATTTTCATTTGAATCAGGGAGATCCCCCTGTTTAAATAAAGAAATTACGATTGCATACCTCTTGAAGTCCAAGCTCTGTGGAGAAAAATTCAGTGATACCCGGAATCATACGCCCAAGATAACGAGATCCAGTGCCGAATCTGAGAGTGAAAATCGAATGATTGGTAAATCAATTTGATTGCTTTATCAATAGGTTTATTTATAAATTGATTGACTAATTGAACTGTTGACTGAATGATTGACTGATTTCATTGATTGGTTAATTAATTTGATTGATTGATTGATTGGTTAATCGAATTGATTGATTGATTGATTGGTTAATCAATTTGATTGATTGATTAATTGCTTAATCAATTTGATTGATTGACTGATTGATTGACTGATTTGATTGATTGGTTAATCAATTTGATTGATTGACTGATTTGATTGACTGATTTGATTGATTGGTTAATCAATTTGATTGATTGACTGATTTGATTGATTGGTTAATCAATTTGGTTGATTGACTGATTTGATTGATCGGTTAATCAATTTGATTGATTGACTGATTTGATTGATTGGTTAATCAATTTGATTGACTGATTTGATTGATCGGTTAATCAATTTGATTGATTGACTGATTTGATTGATTGGTAAATCAATTTGATTGATTGACTGATTTGATTTATCGGTTAATCAATTTTATTGATTGACTGATTGAACTGTTGACTGATTGATTGACTGATTTGATTGATCGGTTAATCAATTTGATTGATTGACTGATTTGATTGATCGGTTAATCAATTTGATTGATTGACTGATTTGATTGATCGGTTAGTCAATTTGATTGATTGACTGATTTGATTGATTGGTTAGTCAATTTGATTGAGCGACTGATTTGATTGATTGAACTGTTGACTGATTGATTGACTGATTTGATTGATTGGTTAATCGATGTGATTGATTGCTTGATTGTTGGATGGATGGATGGATACATGTAGATTGATTGATGGATCAATCGATCTGGGCCCTGTATTACAAAGAGTTGATATCAATCATTATATACCTCACTTAAGTAATCCAGCCATCTGATTGGTCGAAATTGCATTCATAAACTTCAACTGTTCCTGTAAAATTCCCGGTAACCATGCTTAAAACATTTAATATTTTTAATAACCATGGTTATTAAAAAAATAGGTCAGTCTCCATGGTTACCCCATAGGTTGACATGTTAAAAAATGGTTTGAGCGATGGAGGATACCGTATGTGTGCGAATAATTGGTCGGTAATTTCAATACAATTGAATCTCGATCGATCTGACCGACAATTTTATCTTGCATTGTTGACATGAAGACGAAAATAAACTTCCAAAAACAAAAAAACAACATCTGCCGATAGATCTTGATCTAAGTTCGTGCCAATATGCATTGCAAAAGTAAAAGAAGAGTCCGTATATGGAGCTTTTGCGAAGCATTCATCACACGCGAAGCCGGTTTCAATCCATTTTAATATATATATCGTACAAAACTGCCTAGCATATTAATAGCGCGCCATGGCCGAGAGGTCTGAGGCGCTGACTATAGATACGTCACCTTTTGTACGCAAGAGTTCGAATCTCATCTTCGACCAAAAAAAAAAGTATTTTTTATTTTTTTATTTTTTTTAGTCTATTTTTTTCGGCATATAAAAGTATTAATGACTGCTTTAATATTCGAGAAATAGTTGTTTTTATACGCTCTCGGGAAGGTTACAATTGGGCTATTCCCCTCGGCACGCCTCGGGTAATAGCACAATTCTAACCTTCCCTTGAGCGTATAAAAACAACTATTTCTCTCAAAGCAGTCATTAATACTATACTACTTATTTGCGATTGATATCAATCTCAACGATGTACATAAGAGATAGGAGATTTCAAACTTGCGATTGATTGGAGGACTTTTGATTGATTTGAATCAATCGCAACTCTTTGTAAGACGGGGCCCTGATTGACTGACTGATTGATCGACTGATTTTATTTTTTAAATATTTTGTGTGTGTGGATTGACTGATTGAGAGAGCGTAAAGCTCTCATTTATTTCTTCCAATATGTACAATTAAAAAACAAACAAAGTAACAGTATGTCATGCATAGGTTAATCAATTTGCTTGATGGATAGATGAATGGATACAACTGCATGTAGATAGACTGATGGATCAATCGATTTTATTGATTGATTGATTAATTTGATTTATAAATGCATTTAAAGATTCAATAATTGATGATCACATAATTGAAAGTGTGTTTAAAAAATATATTTAATGATTTGAAATTGAAGTTAAAAAATAACTAAATCTTACTACTTACTTGTCTACAATTTCAGTCCATCGCACTCTGGTCCAATCCCACGCGATGGGATTACCCACCGGATTATCGGCTACATAACCTACAACACTAAAGAAGTCCTGTGATCTGATTGGGCTGTCATCCAATAACAGCATGTCCAGGTAACTATGGTTAAAACAAAACAGCGTTTATATTCTTATTAAGAAGTAAGTAAAAGTTTCCCTCTCTATTTGAATGATTCTTACGGAAGCGTTAAAGTGCCATTCTACTTGACGACATGACGAGATATTTCATCTTGTCAAGTCGACTTAATATCCATATCATGTCGACATGTAAAGATATTTAACCTACCATGTCGACTTATCAACTTTTATTAGTCGACATGGCGAAATAAATTATCTTGCCAAGTCGACTTCAGAAAAATTTCATGTTGTCATGGCGACATAAGTTATCTTACCAAGTCGACTTCTAAAAAAATACATGTCGTCATGGCGAAATAAATTATCTTGCCAAGTCGACTTCACACAAAGTTCATGTCGTCATGGCGACATGTATTATCTTGCCAAGTCGACTTCACAAAAAAGTTCATCTCGTAATAGCGACATAAATTATTTCACCAAGTCGACTTCCCAAAAAGTATATGTCGTCATGGCGAGATATGTAGTGTGACGACTATTTCATGCAGCGCGCGTATGACGGGCGGATCGTGCCATAAAGATGACTTACTATACAACTATACATCCATCGAATGGATGTAAGGTTTTAACCAATCAGAACGCAGGAAACTGTACAACTATACAACTATACAACTATGCAACCATACAGCTATAGAACGCATGTACGGTTGTTACGTTTGCGGGCCGAAATGCCATAATTGCGAACAACCATACATCCATTCAGCTCTATGGCTGTACGGTCTTAACCAATCACAATGCAGGAAACTATACAGCCATGGCGGCGAGAATGTCTGTATAGTTTTATGGCTGTACGGTTTTAACCAATCATAATGCAGGAAACTATACAGCCATGGCGGCGAGAATGTCTGAATTTAGCCGACACTTATGCCTCTAAAGCCATTGAATGCTGAACATAGCAATGCAATGATGGAATAAATAAAAATAAAAATTGATCTTATAGGCCTACTAGTACTAAATAATATTGGATCTCCCGTCATAGTCGTATAGTTGTATATTTGTATAGTTGTACAGTTTCCTGCGTTCTGATTAGTTAAAACCTTACATCCATTCGATGGATGTGTAGTTGTATAGTTGTCATCTATATGGCACGATCCGCCCGTCATACGCGCGCTGCATGAAATAGTCGTCACACTACATATCTCGCCATGACAA
This sequence comes from Strongylocentrotus droebachiensis, assembly GCA_035222895.1. NCBI lineage: Eukaryota > Metazoa > Echinodermata > Echinoidea > Camarodonta > Strongylocentrotidae > Strongylocentrotus > Strongylocentrotus droebachiensis. The sequence goes on along the minus strand of JAVYIG010002641.1, from coordinate 61,080 downwards.
CATATACTTTTTGGGAAGTCGACTTGGTGAGATAATTTATGTTGTTTTGTCCTTAAGGTTCCAAAACATGGGTCGGTCGGTCGGAAAACTTTTTTTTTTTTATATATACTTTTTTTTAAAATACTCCCTCTTTGGCCTAATTGCGGATACTCACTTGGCGAGGATCCAGGGGATCCTAGTCTGTGCCATGCCATAGAGAAGTCTAGTTCTCTCCTGAGAGACATCAGTTGTCTGGTAGTTCTCAAAGAGTCTCTTCCACTCCTCCTGACCTCCGACCTCCTGCATGCCGAATTGGTACATATCCGACGCAAGGTTAGGAGAAACGCTACGGTCGACGTAAACAAACAAAGCGAAATTGGGATCACAATAACTTTTCCTTCACTTTTAACTTAAAGGTATAGACCAGTTCTGGTCATGCGATTGCATTGTGAAAGAAACGGTGTGGAATTAATCAGAAAAGGTTGATCATCTAGCATATAAGTATTGGTGTGTACTCCAAAGGTCTAGAATCATCAAAATGATAAGAAATTTGGCCCAGTCTTGGTAAAGTTATACAAGCACTGTACACAGAAAGATGTTTAAGGGACTACACGATATCTATCCAGTCCTGATAGATATGATAATTTACCAAATACATTGTATCATCATGTATTAGTCAAAACATATTCTTTCACATGATTGGTAATAAGAGCTTCCGTTTAATTTGTTGAGAGGGGGGGGGGGCGTTTCCAAAACTGGTCTAAACTTATTGGGCTAACTAAGAGTTTGTAAAACTTGAACCAACGCGTACAAAATAAGCAGACACTCAAGCGTTATGGCTCCTGATTAGAACGAGCCTGGTAATGCTTATAATATATTTTGGAAAACAAATTATCTACACCGTTATTTCTAAGTATAAGTGTTTACAAGAGAGTTTACTTGTTAAAACATAATTTGTGCAGAATAAAAAGCTAGAGCAAGAACAACAACACATACAAATGCCATTAACACGACGAAAATGTATGCATGAATATATTATTTTAAAATCAGATTATCTTACGTTGTTCCATTGAGGAAGTCATAAAATAGGTTGACTGCTGCTTCCAAACACATCGAGTTACCATGACGACAGGCAAGATCAATGATGTCGGACCGGATTAACCTATATAGGAGGTAGAATAATTCAAGATAATTTCAAGATAATGTTGTTGCTATGTACTGCAATGATGATGAGAACATGAATTATATTTGATAATTAGCATGATTACTAAACATGAGATAGATCACATCAAGTAATTCTTGTTTTGATGTGTTTGTTTTTGTTGCTATGTACTGCAATGTTTTAATGAATTAATAAGTGAATGAGTTTTGTATGATTTTGTATGGAAACACATATTTATTTATTTATTTATTCATTTATTGTGGTATAGAAAGAAAAAAATTGTACATGGCAGTCAAGCGGCTGATTTGAGTGCAATTTACATAAGTAATAACACAAGGATGCTGCACAAAAGACAATAGTATTAAAAAGTCATTAAAAATAGAACATCCATTACAAAACAGTAGGTACACCTTAGATCAAAGAATATTGATCGGGGCGTAACAGAAGTGGGTAATGGATGTGAAAAATAAAGGTTTTTATAATATAACTTATGCAAATTGTTGAATAAAATATGATCAGTGCTTAAAGATATAATCTATTTTACATGCTTCAAAGTAGGCCTATTGTCATATTTCAAGACGTTGTAGAAAGCTGATTTTTTGTTCACGACCGAGCTTACTTTTCAAGATGGGAACCCTCGTCTATCCATCCGAGCTCGTTGTATTTAGCATTTGTCAAATCTCTAATATATGTCTGCAGAGAAAAGAATAAGAATTTTGATCAAGAGATGATGTTGATAGACAATACTCCCTGTAGGAATCAATCAGTGGGTTGCACAGTGGTAAAATATACAAGTACAGAACATCAGAGTAAAGGAAGTATTAGTCTTCGTCATCGCCATCGTCGTCGTAGTCGTAATAGTAGTTGTAAAAATAACGATAAAAGTAATCATAGTAGCGAAAATTATAGCAGCAGCAGTACACATAATCATGGTCAGGATTACATCAAAGACCATGTTTAGATTTAGAGAAGGAAATATATGAAAAGAAAAGTCGTCCAAGCACTGAGTCCAATGACCGGGGTAATAGTATATTTGTAAAGCCCTTAGAGACATTTGTATTAAGCGCTATATGAAATTAAATATTATTATTATTATTATTATTATTTCTTTATTTAGCAAATAATTTAATTTTGTTCTGTGAACATTTCATATGAGAATTAAATGGTCACGATCATTATTGATATTCATACCTGTACAAATATATGAACCTTACCCTATAAAGACCATATCCAGGTTGGAACCTCATGATTTCACCCAACCATAGCAAGTTATCTCTGGCCGTATCCCAAGGCACAAACTCCGTCTCTGATGTCAGATATTTCGTCATATTGAGAGCGACGCTGTATTGAACCCGACTCGCTCTGGGATTCAGAAAATCACAAAATCAAAACCACTTCAATTTTTTTAATTTTTTTAAATCGTTTATTTGTTCTATTCAATTAAATATATTCACCCGTTCTCCGTTATACTTCTATGTTATGGTTGATGATTTAATAAAAACATGTATCGAATAAAGTTTACGTTTATGTTAAATTGTTTGCTTTTCTTCCATTTCTTATATTATTTTCGTTTGTTTCAAATTATTTTTCCATATAAATACTGACGAGTCATCCTGTTGGAGCATGTATGCACGCTGGAAAGAAATATGCACGAATTACGTAATGTTTTTGTTTATAACGGCATGCAATTGTGTCAGCATTGCAGACAGTGAGAGTCTACTGCATAGACAAAGCTTCATCGCGCCTAATATGTTTTACTGTCTGCTGCCACCTACCGTGCTAAGTTGAAAGAATCGTCGATGATTCCTGCACGTTCAACTTCGCCAATCATCTGCAGACAAAAATACACCAAACATTAAAGATAAACTCCAGTTCTGGTAAAAAAAAGAAAACTAATTCTCACAGAATCAAACGAAACTTACATTGAATGTTCAAGATTACAAATAAATGACATATGCCGAACCATTTTGGAAGAAAATGTATACTGGCTGAGTAATGAGCATAGAAAGACAAGGAAATCAAGGTAGTACTCCGGGGTAGTACTAGCCCCGACACCATTGTGTGTTGTCCCATATATAGTTTTCTGTGTACAGTGCTTGTTACTTCACCAAGACTCGGTCAAATTTATTATGATTTTGATGACTCCAGAACCTTGCAGTGCACACCAATACTTACATGCTACTTTTTTTTTTCATAGGTTTTTATTAATTTCTCTGAAAGAAAAATTGTACATTTATAACATTGTATACAAAATAACAAAATAATTTAACATAGGTCTTTATAAATTTGCCAATGATCTTTTACATTTACATACAAAAGTTACATGATCAATATGATCAACTGTTTCTGATCGATTTCACAACGTTTCTTTCACTATGCAATTGCATGACCATAACTGGTCTTTAGCTTTAACTTATCAAAATGACAGTACGCAAAGTTCATCGCACACTATTATTGTGTACGACTTCACCAAAAGATGGTGCAATTGAGAATAGTACAAGCAGAGGTAGCGATGACGTAAGATACCGTGCCGTTTATATTGGGTATTAAAAGACGTATCAATATAGAACAAATATATCACCGTGCATGCATGTAGGCATGGTTGGATTTAAATCTGTTCAAAGTATACAGCGCTTTCATGTTGAGACGGCGCAGTATTAATACAAAGGTATATAGAGGTATCGTGGGTTAGTAGTTATTCATTTGAATGTGGATCATATGGTTCGGGATTCGAGTCATCGAGACACTAATCTACGTTTGATACTCTCCATCCAGGTGCATTAAATGTATACTTGGATGGAAACAATTCTCTATATGCTTTTAGCGCCTTATGGCAGCGGGGCTTAAGCCAGAGTTATTATTGTACTTCACTATGAGCATCATTGGGACGGATAAGTGCGCAATATAAATATAGTTATTACTGTTATTATCATACGATACATATAGTGATGATCATTTGGTAATACTATTGTTTCAACTAATTAATATCAGACGATATCCTTGCATCTTACCGTATAATCATCTTGAAGCTGTTGTCCCAATGCTTCCCATGTCTCCTCATCATAATTGATCCGATAATAACCCATACGATCGCTGTTTGCCACGTAGAAATCGGTTACATCCCCTACCCACTCAGTCATGACTGTTATGGAATACAACAAAAAGGGTTTAAGTGGTATAATTTAATTGAATACTCGATTACAAAGAATTGAAAAATATAGACGAAAGGGTAATTCCTTTGCCATAGCATCAGGTGCGTACATGACAATGAAACATTACGTATTCGAACATAAAAAGACCTGATTACCAGTGTATTTCAATTCATGCAAGTTTCTCTTCCTAACTCCTGCTCGCCAGTGATTTCAATCACCTACTATGAAGAATGGCATCTCTATGAATTAATCCACTTTAAAAACATTAGGTGTTGCTACGTCGGGCAAAAAAAAGTATGCATCAGATAAGTTGAGTTGATTTTTATAAGTCTTTGCTATTGTGTTTAAATGTCATATTGTCCCTTTTCTGTCCTTTTCTCTTATCTTTCTTAATTTCTCTATATGCCCCATAAGTGGGATCTTTTGACAAATACTATAACAGATCTATTAACACTAAACCGTTTTACTTAGGCCAAAGCTGCCAATCATACATATTCACTCCTCATGAAAACCTACAGGGAGCAAAGAGATTTAAATCAGGATAATGATCATCTTAGGCACCTAGAAGGTTAACATTTTCATAAATTGTGGTAACGTAATTAACAGAAGTTTGTAAATACAAACTACTGCCACTTCTGATATTATTTTGACCTTCTAAAATTTCAGTTAATTAACTTTTAAAAAGGTTGTAGATTTCTTTTCGTCATAGCAAAATATTTTGATGCTCTAAATCTAAGCTTCCTGAAGGATGAATCAAACAAAAGGGAGTGGAAGTGTAAACATTTTTACACGATTAGAAATTGAACATTACTTTTTGTAACGGTTCCTTATGACTTACATTCGCTCTCGTTCCTCCACATCCATTCTCTATTCTCTTCCATCTGACTTTGGAACCGATAGTGAAAAGGAATTTCCCACTCGTAATCACTATGAAGAAGGAAAAAAAAGGAAGAACAGAAGAACGAGTTAATGATGTCGCTTTCAATATTAAACGTCATCATTAAAATGCAAAAATAACGAATACATAAAATACATGCAACGTGCAGTTTCAATACTTTCCTACACAGAGTGGGACAAACAAATAACATTTGTAACCTTTACTCTTAAGATTTATATTCATGTCACATGAGGATATGATGAAATCTTTGTAAATATCTTTTTCGTTATTTTATTCACATCTTTCTCCAGCTTCCGCTTTAAGGTTTGTTAAGAATTAAAGGGCAAACCGCCCCTGTTTCTTTGGGTTTTGTTTAAGGGTGTGTTCATGCTTCACTTTTTCTGGCCAGAACCAGGCATCTGTTACGCGTTTAGTTTAAAACACGGTTGCGTCTTAGCTTACTTTTGTAGAATCACCGAAAAACGGCGATCACGATCACCGATCGTAAACTCACAAAAAGATGCGTTTACAATTTGTAAACGCGTTTAAATGGGGTCAACGCACTGACCTCTAGCATGCACAGTGAAGGTTTGCGAATCCAGCTGGAAGACCAATTAGGCCACACAAGGAGAATTGCCTGGATGAGCCAGAGAAGTAAGCATGAATAGTACATGGTGGAACTGCGATCACGATGAGCGTTTACGATGAGCGTTTCAGATCGCTCATTCTACCTTCAAAATCAAGCATGAACGCGCCCTAAGTGTAAATGAATGGCAACTACGTGCAACAAAGGATTTGTGCTTGTTCACTGACCTCGGTGTAACAAGAAACAGGAATGAGAAAGGTATTACACTTTGCGTCATCATATTTTTTTTAAATGCAGCAGTTTTGCCGCGTCATATCTGGAATAGCCTTTAACATTACGCCTTTCATCTTCTTCATCATCATCATCATCAGCAGCATCATCATCTCCATCATCATCATCATCAGCATCATCATCATCAGCATCATCATCATCATCATCATCAGCATCACCACAGCATCATCATCATAATCATCAGCATCATCATCATCAGCATCATCATCTCAATCATCATCATCATCATCATCACCATCATCATCACCATCATCATCATCATCATCACCATCATCATCATCACCATCGTCATCACCATCATCAGCATCACCATCATCATCATCATCATCATAACCATCATCATCACTGTCACCATTACCATCACCTCCATCATCATCATCATCATCATCATCACTGTCACCATTATCATCACCTCCATCATCATCATCATCATCCCCATCATAACCATCATCACCATCAACACCCCATCATCATCATCACTTAACATCCCCATCATCATCATCACCATCACTATCATCGTCATCACCATCATCAACATAACCATCATCATCATCATCATCATCACCATCAGACATCATTATCACCATCATCATCTGTCCACTATCATCATCACTACTTTCAATCCCTACCAGCTACCTACCCAAAAGGTGTTCCGTACTGGTCTGCACTCTTATTTGCGTTAGGATCTACCAAGAACCAGTCCTGTGTTCCTTTGAGATAATCAACACCCCCATCGTTCACCTTCTCCATGGTAACAACAGGGAATCCCATCTGAAGTGTCCAGGTGTCCATCACCCTCTTCACATTTACGTCCCTTCCTTCGAGTGCTGCTGCCTATGGGTAATTTTAATGAGCAAGAAAAGTCTCAGATTTGTTAAATTTATTTTTTATTTTATTGGCAAGTGGATCCCCGACTCCCATGGGATCTGCATATTATTTCTTCTTCTGGACGATGATGACAGCCCGTGAGTATGAGAGGTCAAGAGAACGACAGTCCATGAGACCGACAATGTCCAAAGGTGGTCAGAGGTTCCAAGAGACTGTAAGGTCGAGCCAATCCTGACAACTATTTTTAAAGTTCACTATATAGACTGATAATTGTCGGTTTACTGGGATGTCTCGATTCTGCCGTACATCCTACCCAAAAAACATGCCGTGAAATATTGACGACATGAAGATTATGCCTAGTTATTGAAGTTATGCCGTGCGGGGATTGTGCAATGCCACCTACGACATGTCTACGGTCTACGGGCTTACGATTTTTCAATTTGTTTAACCCCCCGCGATACAAAATCGTGGTCGCCGCGGAGCCCGTGAATCCGTACGAAAATCTCACTGCCGCCTCCTGCCTCCCCACGGAGGCCGCACGGAAAAAGGGATACGGGCAGGATACTGGCCCCGTAGACTAATCGCAGGCCAAATGTAATCCAGGCATAAGCTGGGATGCGAAAGCTCATCTTGCACCCATCCGAGTGAATTGCAAGAATGAACTGAAAGCCAAAATCGGACATATCGGACATTTCGACTTTCAGTTAATTCTTGCGATTTACCCTGATGATGAGTTCAAGACGAACAACTTTGACACGTCTGTATTCGGTGGTATTCTAAATTACATCAGGCTGTTCAAATATTTGAAATGTTGGGTTTGCGATCCAATTGTATCGTGTTAGGTATTGATATGAGGTTTCTTGTAGTAGTTTCCATGTACACAATGTCATGTAAGTACCCACGTGAAACATGGACCCGATAAATAGTTTGTCCTTATTTGTACTCCCTGACTTGTTTTCTAACTGGCAAAAAAGATGACGTTAGCATCGTGAGATGTAAATTATTTCGCGTTGATGATGATGATGAATTTCATACAAGGAAATTATATTGGGAGTTCTAGAATAATGAGAATTCAAATAAGAGTTGTGTATTACATACCTCGGTTAATTTCTCCCATAAATCGTCAGTTATTGCTGTTCCATACTGGTAGAATTTCAAGAAGTTCTGCATTTCAAAAATAATTACATGTCAATACGAAAAGGTTTATAGATTTTACTCTGAATGGAAAGTTGTGTACAGAAAAGGTATCTCACATATAATATCATCATATTACCACATATACCATAAGTTACCAAAAAAAAAAGATATTGGTACACGGTTGAATATCATATTCGCTTCATGGAAGGAAACATGTTATTGAAATTATTTTATAGAATGATGCGAGATAATGCAGTTAATTAATCAAACGCGACGACAGACTAGTCAGCTGTTTGGTTACAGTCACACTTCAGTAGGAAGAAGAACATCATCACTCACCGAGACCCCAGTTCTGAAGACATCTTCTCCCAAAAAGTTGTTGAGCATTCGAATAACAGAGGCACCCTACAAAGAGTTAGATAATACATAAAAGATGATGAAAGTGTTATTATCTTCATGATTTGGGCAAGGTTATTTGGTTGGGTTTGAGGTGTGTGTACAGGTTCGTATGTGTAATGAAGCCGATGTGGCGTGTGATTGTGTGCAGGAAACATTCTCGGCGTCAATTTCTATTTTAACTTCGATCTAACCTAAATTTCAATCACAACTATTTCTTTCATATAAATCGAGCTCGGAGCAACTCGTCACAAGAGGAAATGCTTCATGACCAACAAGATATAAATTTTCAACGATCACAATAATTTTCATGAAATAAAAGTCATGATTCACAAAGTAACAACGAAATAAGATTAAATTACATATTGAATAGTTGACAGAGTAACGATATTGGTTCGACAGTGTTCTCAAATTGTCCACACTGTATATAAATTCTGAACAGATTGTTGCAAACGGTGTTCATACTGTTATGACTTTGTTGCACCACTGTGTTTACAACGGTTTCAAATTAAGTCCACGTTGTTTCTACCCATACATTGTCCACACTGTCTTGTCCATACTCGTTTTACTCTTTTGCAACTTACACTGTGTCCATACCGTTTCAAATTAAGTCCAAGTTGTTTCCACCCATACAGTGTCCACACTGTCTTCATTCTAAGGCCACACTCTGGTGACACTGTTCCCACACCGTTCCATGCTATTCTACACTGTACTCATCATGAGAAGCAGTGCACTCTTTCCGGCAGTGTTGACTGCCCGCTTTTAACAGTTCTTACCTTACTGTATGGAATGGAGTCAAAGATTTCGTTGATTTCGTCGGGGTGGTTGACCTCCACGATGATTGGATGAGAAGAAACTATCTGATCAAGACCCATGACGTAATGGAGGTCACTGCTCACGAAAACCTCCAACTGCCATAAGAAACATAAATGTATTAAAATGAAGGAGAAATGTTGTCACAGAGAGGGACGCAACCTCAATTTCATCGCGTCAAAAGTCGAAAATCAGTGATAGTAATGTTGCATATTGGTATGCATCGTAATGAGTAATACATTCTCCAGTTTGGTGTGTCAGTAAATTCGTTTCCATCAAGGTTTCTCATTTCAAATAGTATTTAAATAATTGTTTGTCTTATCTTCATATCCTGTCGCTTTGATATTCTGTTTCGGAGAACGAAAGATCATGAGATTCAGTCGATATCATAATGATTCTATGTTCGTTTTGAAAGTTATGATTGCCCCTTTCATGTTTCCCATTAGAATCTCCGAACAAAACGTATTCGATTAAAGGGGGTGTAGCTTGGCAACTAGTGGTTAACGCCATCTACGAAACAGACCGAAGTTTTCCTCACGCTTCGGTTTCGCGTATGTTGCACGTACGTGAATACTGCGGTCGCATCGTCCGTAGTCGATTGGCCACGGGAAAGACACGTAGTCTCGTCATGCTACTATACATCTTCTTTAACATAATGACTTTAAAGGATAAGACATATATACGCACCATTTTCCAGTCAGGCTCTACACTGTTGACTCCGAGATACTCGAGATAACTTGCAAAACCTTCATTCAGCCACAGGTCATCCCACCAGTCACACGTCACGATGTTTCCAAACCACTAAACATTTTTTTTTAGAGATGGCAGATAAACTGTTATTACATTCATTTCAAATGATCTGCAGTGTCAATGATTTTACTGTTAGACATCAAAGCGAAAATAAAACTAAACAAATTATCTGTCTTTTATAATTGAACATGATTTATTAAGTTATTAGTAAGAGTAGGAGTATTTCAGTAAGATTACGGAATTTAAGATATGACAAACAATGAGTTCACTGTTAGACAACAAAACGAAAACAAAACTAAACAAATTATCTATCTTTTATAATTGTACAAGTTATTAGTAATAGTAGGAGTATTTCGGTAAGATTACGTACTTTCAGATATGACAAATAATATGTTTTTTCGCGAAAATACTGGTTCTATACCATCGACTATCGGTCCACATATGCTTTCATTGAGAGATTCGAGAATTCAAATTCCGTTTTGTAAGGCAACAGCTCACATCTGTCAATATAAGGAAAACTATGTAAACATGTAAATGTATTACCAACTCAAGTTTAAGACGTATCCAATATAATTTCCTTTCCTCTATTGCGTAAAAGAAAAATATAAATGTAAATGATTACGAGATTCATGAAAACATTGGAGCAATGAAGTCAGCATGGTCAGGGTGCAAGAAGGACGTTTATTTTATGGGAATGGTATATGAATGAATAAATATGGGAATATGATTTGGGTTAGATAATGTAATGCATGAATGATTATTAATGCTATCTGATTAAAGGTAATGGAATTATGTTGGTGAAAGGCAAATAAATCAACACATTGAATCCAATGATGTCCTCATTTTAGATACCGCTACGAGGCTGTATAAAAAAAACTTAAACCCAGAACACCTCCATTTTCGACAAATCACATATTCACTTATTTTTGAGAAGACATATACGTCGCCAATATACTTGATTAAATTCTGTACGACATTTTCCGATCCAAAGAGTTATTTTCAGAACATGAAATTAAAGAAACAATTATCTTTATTTTGATAAATCTCAGAACAACCTAGGCTCTTTTGGACCATTTTCGGTGAGCTGGACGCTCATGTAGGATGATATAAAACAAAATATATGAGGACATCACAATGACTGAGGGATGGGTGCATTGTTTTTTAACAGAAATTCGCACATCAGTAAAGTGTATTTTTAACGGCAAACAACTGTCTTTTATCACGGCCATGCAGTTTACCGGGAGTAAGCTCACACATGAAACAATAGAGGTGGTAATAGAGTACCATGTGGGCAATCTCATGAGCAACCATCATAGCAACTTGCTCTTTATTTCCTTCTGAAGACTTGACGTCATCGAAGAGGAGGTTCTCTTCACGATACGTGATCAAGCCCCAGTGCTCGGTAGCACCGCTTACGTAATCAGGAATCCCTATCATGTCTGATACAGATTAGAGAAGAACAGAACAAAATCAGAAGATATTAATTATCCATTCAGACCAACAAGGCAAAACAAAAACGATATGAGATCACTTTTTAGGGGAACCGATGCACACCGAATTGTCCACGAATTGACCGCTATGCCTGAACATCGTCCGATCCTCTACAAGCCCCTTAAAGGGATTGGGTAATTTTGTCTCAGGTTCTAAAACAAAATCTTGGATTAAGCTCATGCTGCAATGATAATTATAAACATTTAGGTCAGTAAGGAACCCCGTGACTTTTACAAGCCGATCGCCTGTCTGATATCAAGATATTTATGACTGGGAAACGAAATTTCAAAAATCGTTTTCCTAATGGTTTTTAAATCACTACAGTCTATTGTGGAAAACGAGTATGGTAAAACCTGTCACTCAAAGATTTCTACTTTTTGAGGCACTCAATGACCACTTTGAAGCGCATTTTTTTTAGGGCTTCAATATTACACCATATCAAAGACACTGATAACACGTAGGCCATACATCTCAATTTTAACATTGTTAAAAGATGCCTTTAGGACATTATAGCTCAAAAAGTCTGGAACTGCCGCAAAACCGCCAAAGACACCAATAACATGCAAAAGAAAGCTGATATATCGCAAAGGCAGCAGCCAGGACCGGAGCAGAATCTTCATAAACAAACATCTTACAAGAATAGTTACGATCAAATCTGTTTCGGAAAATTAAGAAAGCTCAACATGACTTTGTAGATAAGTTTGGATCCAATACGGTGAAATCATGGTGAAAGGCAAGGCTGGCTCTAACAAGAAAATCTAAACTCCACGAGCTCCAGTCTCTGAAAAGAATAATGTTGTAGATGGAACGGTGAATGTAGGGTTTGAGTCTGAAAAGAAACAGTGTATGACATGACCTTCATTTTGATCCTTCGAAATATTTAATAGAGGGTGAAGTGTATAATTGAAAGTGGTGGTGATTTACTTAACAGTTGTGACGAAAGAGATGCGACGATATTGTGAAAATTAATTTGAAAATACAAGATTGACACGACATATGAGGAGAAATACTAAGACTTGAGTATTTATTAAAGGGAGTATTCACGAATGAAGATGCTATGACTATGATCAATATAGAGGGCGCTATCACAAAAAGAAACACATACAGATCACTACTTCTACAAACGAATAACATCGGACTACGCTACAAGACAGTGGCTATGAGTTATACAGGTGAGTGTTGTTGTTGTATACCATATGGGCCAACTCGTGTGCTACCACGGAAGCAACTCGCTCTTTGTTGCTTTCTGAAGATCCCGCTTCGTCAAAAAGAAGATTTACTTCTCGGTAAGTGATGAGACCCCAGTGTTCCATGGCGCCGCTCACGAAGTCGGGGATTGCAATCATGTCTACGGGGAATAACACAGGCCACTTTTAATAATAATAATAATAATAATAATAATAATAATAATAATAATAAAAGGCATTTCTATAACGCCGTTCGACTAGAAATTCTATTCTGAGGCGCAGGTTACCCGGCTTTAGCCTAGCTGCCATTAAAGCGCTCCAGCATTTCAAGGAATTAATTCCTGCCAGGTACCTATTTACTTCACCTGGGTTGAGTGTAACAAATTTAGATCAATGTCTTGCCAAAGGACATTAATGCCGCGGCGGGACTCGAACCACGGACCTTGAGATCGACAGTCCGGCGACGTATGCACTCGACCACGACACCTCTACTATGGTTATGTCATCTTATTTCAGCTTATTACAATATCAATATGAACACATATATTATGATAACAAGAACAAAAAAACATATCACATACAATTTACAATCTTCACGGGGATTAGCAGAGGGTCCCGAAAAGAGCCCCCAAAACATTCTATGGACATTCTCAATATTATTATTTTTTAAATAAGAAAAACGTCATTACTGTTTAAAAATCATGAAACTACATTAATACATTCATAGATGTTCTATTTTATTAACATAATAAAAACTCTAGGCAAAACAAGAACTGTGTAGCATATTTATCTGAACTCAGACACATAATAAGATATTATAGTGGCGTACCAAGTTTTGGGAGCGGGTAACCGAGATCGAAGTATTCCTCATAATAGTCGGTTATATTGACACCAATCTGCAGGGAATAATCCACTTGGTTCAAAACGTCTCCTGGGGCATATACACGGAACTGGGGAGTAAAGAGAAACAGGAATGGTTAGATGTTAAATCCGGTATTTAATAAAAAAAAATAAATAAATAAATGTAGTAAAGGTACGGTACTTTCTCTCTCTCTCTCTTTCTCTTTCACTCTTTTTTTTTCTCTCTCTCTTTCTATCTCTCTCTTTTTCTTTCTCTCTCTATCTCTCTCTCTCTCTCTCTCTCTCTTTCTTTCCCTTTCTCTTTCTTTCTCTCTCTCTCTCTCTCTCTTTCTATCTCTCTCTCTTTCTTTCCCTTTCTCTTTCTTTCTCTCTCTCTCTTTCTATCTCTCTCTTTTTCTTTCTCTCTCTATCTATCTCTCTCTCTCTTTCTTTCCCTTTCTCTTTCTTTCTCTCTCTCTCTCTCTTTCTATCTCTCTCTCTTTTTTCTCTCTCTCTCTCTCTCTTTCTCTTTCTCTCTTTTTCTCTCTCTCTCTCTTACTTTCTGTCTTTTTCTTTCACCTCTCTCCCGCTCATAATTTAAATATATTTATCATTCTCTTATGAGCTATGACACAATTTTGCTTTTTTCTCCTCTCTCTCTCTCTCTCTCTCTCTCTCTCTCTCTCTCTCTCTCTCTCTCTATCTCTCCCTCTCTCACTCTTTCACTTAGTGTTTTACATACCGGTATGCCGCTCATTGTATACATTTCCTTGTGTTCAAACTGACACACGATGAAACACGCCAGGTAGGTGCTCATTGGAACAGAAGGGTTAAAATGTGTTATCATCAATCCGTCCTCGTAAGTCTCTTTCAGCTGCAAGTGAAGAACATTGTAGTTATTTAGAAAGTAATATTATATAACACGTTTGAAAATACCCCCCCCCCCACCTCCACAAAGAAAAGGTTTGAAAACCTAGGCAAATCTGCATCCCTGATACGAATTATATATTTTGCTCTTTTTTTCCACTTTCAAATCACCTTTTTTTCAGTCAGTAAGGAGAGTGCAATAAGCCAAAGCCATAAGTTCTTATCAAACAAAGTAGGCGACATAAAATTGATACAATGAACATCAACATAAACTGTACATTACTGTTTCAAGATATGTTTATCACAGCGGCAAAGCATGGAGGGGATAAAGTATATGGGGAAACTCGCCTTCAAAATCAAATAGCGTAAAGGGGGAAAAGACAACAGAGAGAAGGGAGAGAGGGGAAAAAAAAACATGAAATGAGAACGATACGACCCCTTCTTATCCTCTCCCAATCGGTAGCCTTGTTCATTCATAATTCATCCACCCCATGACATTATCACCCCCCCCCCCCCCATAGCTGTTATCCACGCTACGCCATTGGTTTACCACATACCCTTTCATCCATATTAGAGAGTGCGATGTAATCTGCAGGGTGAACCAGGGAGGTTGTGTAGTTAGCTTTGAAAGCCGGCTCATCGAAACATGGGAAAGCTCTACGGGCATCCGTCGGCTGGAACTTACTGGTCGCGATGGCTCTAGAGATCGGAGAAAAATTATCATAGAGGATTTTAGATTTTTTTTTAGAAAAAGGTAAACATAATAATAACAATATTTATAAAGCGCAACATATCCATCTCTAGAGATGCTCAAGGCGCATACAAATAATTTAAATTAATATTCAACATACTTAAGATTAAAGATATATTAAATGTTAACTTACATTAGATCACACACCTTCATGGTGCCATGGTACATACAATGTGGCACAGTGTGATTATTCGCTTTGCATGTATTGTATAAGAAGAACATTGAAATTTAACAATATGCATTGAGCATCAGGTGAGTTTTAACTTTAAGCCCAGTTTTAAAGTAGAAAGAGTGTTGGCCGTCTGAATAGAGAAAGGTAACTTATTTCACACAAAAAAGGAGCTGCTGATACAAATGCTCTACCCCCCCCCTTTTAAAGAGGATATAAACTACAAATAGGGTGAGGTGGTAACTTAAGCCGTAAAATATATCTCAAGTTCATTCCGGCTTATTTATTTTACAGACCTATTGCTTCAGTTTTCAAATTGGAGGAGAAATCTGTTTTGTATATGAATAGTTTTCATGGGACAGTTTTATTAGCCGGTATATAAATGATATGTATGCTGCATATTATAATTAATATTCTAGTACAATGATATCTTTAGTCCATGTTGGTGTCATCGGATACACCTCCTAGTATAGAAGGCTCAATACAATAGTTATTATAACCAGTATACGTTTTCATTTTAGTTCCACACGCTTGATCTCGTGATGTCATTAGTGAATTTAAAGGCAGGGTTCGTCGACGATTCTAATTACTTAGCTGAATACGAAGAAGATCATATACTATTGATTTATCCACAAGTCCAAGCGTAGTGGTTGAGTGGGAAGTATTGACTTATCATTGTTCTGTTTGCATGGAGTAATTTGTTTATATCAGGGGAAAGATATTTGGTTACCAATCAATAACTACAATCGATGACTCTGATCAAAATCTACAAATGGCGGAACTATGGACATGGGGTCCACAAGGTCCAGCTGAGAATTGTTGTTTTTAAGAAACGATCTGTTTGACACGCTTGTGCTGGCATGATCACGCGAGCATTAATGGCAGACCTACAAATAGAACCCTTTTTTGTGTACTAAAAACCTTTTATACAACTGAAATCTGGTTCTTCTATTCAAATTTACTCAAAGATCTAGTGCTTATAATACATCCACAGGGGCATCCTAATATATCAAAATTGTAAAGAATCACTATCCACCCAATTTTCAAAATTTCCCCAAACTTTGTATTACCTTTAATTGTTGACAGATTTTTTTTTATAGCCTGTTTTATGCCTTTTTTTCATGGAAAAACGGTTGGGAAAATTCAAAAATGGTTGGGAGAATTTACTGTTAATCACTATTAGAGGGTGTCGTACATCGACGCCTTCAAAGAAAACCATGGATATCTTCGTGGTTTGAAATTTTTTTCCAGGATTTTTTGCATGTCAGAGGGTTAGTACAGTAGAAGGAATATAATAGTAAGTAACATTTTATACAAAAATTAAACAATTTTTTTCATCAACCTTCAACAATGTTACCAAGTCACTTTAAGGGAACAGATCATCTCCAACATGTCTAAACATTGTTATCACGATGCAAGAGCGTGGTATCACTTCAAATGGAGATATCGGGCATGAATTCCCGAAAGGTTTGTCGAAAATGTTGTCAAAATAAGTATCAAAATAATTGTGTTTTCAAATTGCCAAATTCTGGACATCCTACACTCTAAATTACAGGGATTTAAAATTTAAATCTTAAGCCGGATTTGAATGAAATTAAATCCATAAAGATTGATTTTTAATCTTAAAAGATTGCTAAACTGGTTCTTAATCCGAGTTTCAAATATATTTTTTTCAATCCCAAAAGATTAAAAAAAGTTCCGAAAATTAACGGCAAATTGACCAATCCTGGCGATAAGATTTTGTCACATGACAAAGAAGTCCCAAAAAGGATTGCTTTTAAATCTTTATCAGGGTTAATTTTAATCTAGAAAGATTTATAATATAAATCTTTTGAACTTATTTTTTAATCCTTTACAGATTAAAACTTTTTAATCCTAGCGAAGATTAATTTTAAATCCACATCGATTGGTCCCTACCTACAGTACATGAAAGATTTAAAAATAAATCCTATAGATTTAAATTTAAATCCCTGTAATTTAGAGTGTACCTGTCCGACAGCCTTTGAGACCGAGCGCTTTAAAGAGTTGTCGGTGTCCTGGGCCTTTTGACGAATTTTCAAAAAGGTTCGCTAGACCGACGTTTTTTTATTTCATGGGTGACGCCCCAATTTATGAATTCACCTTTTAAAATGCAAAGTTTTGGGAAATTTTGAAAATTGGATTGATAGTAATTCTTTAAAATGTTTATATATTTGGATGCCCTTGTGGGTGTTTTATAAGCACTAACAAAAGTTAGCTCCTAAAACACTTCTGCTTTCGAGAAATTGAATAATCAAGAGTTAACCGGTGCTCCCAGTAAATTTCAAATATTTAAAATATCGCCAAAGGCCATTCCATGATAGCTGCGACCATGAAAATCTCAAAATGTGCAGTTCAGATATATGATTTCCAAACGGAAATAGCAAATCGATCGATTGTAGTAAAAAAAACATTGTTTTAGAGCTAAAGTAATATTAGCCTTGAGAGGGTGCTCAGGCGCGGATCTACGGGGGGGGGGGTTTAGGGGGTTTAAACCCCCCCCCCCCCCCCCCCTTGGGCGGCCCCCCCCCCCCCCAAAAAAAAAAAAAAAAAAAAAAGGGAAAAAAAAAGAAGAAAAAAAAGAAAAAAAGAAAGAAAAAAGAACGCACGCTGGAGAGAAACCCTTTCAAGTGCAAATATTGTGAGAAGATATTCAACTCATCTGGTAACTTAACCAAACACATGATAACTCTGGATATAACTGTGTATTAAACTGTTACTTGATTTAAAAAGACGTTATCATGCACTGCTTTTTATGGTCTCCATTGTGTTAATAGATGCCAGGAAAACATCACTTACGGGGTTCAAATAAACACCCCAAAAAAAATCGGCTCGCCGCTTCGCGGCTCGTGGACGATGCTCCGCATCGTCATTATTTTGGTCAAACCCCCCCTAAAGGCCCGGTCACACAGCCTTTCGCGTCTGTATCGCGGGTAAAATTTCGCGATTTTTTTTTGCCCGCGGTTGCCCGTGGTGGAAAATGTGCAAAATTGGCTTACCCGCGGTTTACCCGTGGTATGCCCGCGGAACAGACGCCGGCGACTGTTCCGCGTCCTTATCGCGGGTGAAGCGCGGCTGTACCGCGGCCTACCACGGGTATAATAAAGCAGCCGAACCGGTCTGTAGAAATCATAACCGCTCCGTGCTTACACGCGGTACACACGCTAATGCACGTGTTATGTACAGACGCGGAACAAACGTGCTATGACCGTGCTCCACCCGCGATTACCCGCTAAAATTTCGCGTCCTTCCGCGTGTAACCACGTCTTAACCGCGGCCGTAGCACGTCCTAGCACGTTCGTTCCGCGTCTGTACCGCGTCTTTACCGCGTGTGTACCACGTGTACCACGTGTACCGCCCGCGATTACCCGCGGTCTAAATTTTTGGGCAGCCCAAAACTTTTTCGCGCGGCCAACCGCGTGTGAATTTCTTACCGCGTGTAACGACGGGTAAAGTACGGCTGTATCGCGTCTTTATCGCGACCTCAAAGCGTCCAACAGCGTCTGCTTCACGGGCAGAAATTTTTGGCCGTGATTCGGCCGCGATACGCCCGTGGAGGGCTGTGTGACCGGGCCTTTAGCAAAAAGCTAGATCCGCCCCTGGTGCTATACAACATAAAGAGTTTATTATTTACAATTTCATCACTTTAGACTCGATTTCAACCGCGACAATGATCTTCGCATATTGTAAAATCGCATATGCTTCTAATATGTTCATTTGAACCTCATGACCCCATACCAAACTTTGTAATACATTTAATCATAACCGCTTGGAGATAATATCAGAATTTTGAAGGAGGTAAACGCTATTAATCTCTTCTTATTTGGGGGTTTCAAAATAAGAAAGAAAGGGTGTAACACGAGTGTGATTAATGTTGCCTAGTGTCACATGATAAGTGTTCTTGAACTGGTCGTCTGAAGTGGTGCTAGAGTCATAAGACCACGAAGTACCGTATCCAATGAGCAAATAGACACGGTAGATACTATTATCAGCCCTTCTTCGCTATCAGTTTATTTGTTGGGCTTATCTCTCGCTGGTTACCATTAAACGTATGCCATTAAAGTTAATCACATATCGTTATCAAAGAGGCCTTTAAACACGAATATAAAGCAGGATTATATATTCTTGTTATTGCTCAAAAAAAATTATGATGGAATTAGAATGCTTCCGATTATATCATAAATTTCCAACGTGACTCCAGGTCATTGAAGAGGCCTACCATTTGCATGTACAAAGAGTGAAAATCCGCGCTAAAAGTAGTGTAATGTACTCTCAAAAGAGTAATTTAACCTCGCCTTCGGAGTGGGTTTCAATTCCAAAACGAAGCGATCCCTATATGTAAATCCCCTTAAAGATAAACTTGAGTTCTGGTAATGCGATTGCATTGTGAAAGAAAGGTGTGGAATGGATCAGAAAAGTTGATCATATAGCATGTAAGTAATGGTGTGTAATGCAAGGTTCTGGAGTCATCAAAATCATCATAAATTTGGCAGAGTCTTGGTAAAGTAACAATCACTTACACGGAAAGATGTATATGGAACAACACACATGGTTTCGGGGCTAGTACTATCCTGATTTCCTTATCTTTCTATGCTCATTACTCAGCCAGTATACATTTTCTTCCAAAATTGTTTGGCACATGACATTTATTTGTAATCTTGAACATTCAGTGTAAGTTTCGTTAGATTCTGTGAGAATTCATTTTCTTTTTTTACCAGAACTCAAGTTTATCTTTGAACAAAGTTTTTTTTTAAAAGACTGTAAATCGACTCCTTTGCACTAGTAACTAAAACAGAAGCGTATATTCAACTCTTTTCTTTTAATATACCTATGTATCCATTTTTGCCTTTAAATTTATTTCATACCCGATTTTTTTTTCTTCTTTAATTCTGAGATTTAAGTATTAAAATGTTATGTTTTAGAGTTTTATATAATGATCAGAAAGCCAAAAGCACTCGAAAAAAACTTTGTTAGATAGGCACGAGTACCTTTAACTTTATCTATGATTAACTGAATCTTAAGTTATATTGACTAAAGGATCTTTTATGACTAATTACTGATAGGGGTACCTGGCACAGCTATTTTCTACACATTATAAAACAAATATACTCCGAGCGAGAAGTGAAAGATATGTAATAACAATGCATTATGAGGTCTTGACTTTGGAATCTAATGGACAATAATAATGATGACAATATTATTCATAACAATGTGCAAGACTGATAGAGTCAAAAGGTATACGAGTTATGAAAGCCCTTCTGGTTTTCAACATATTTTAGAAAGGGATTACTTTGTACCTAATGACTCATTAGATAATGTATTTCTCAGCAATCAGTGGTTTGATGGTTTTGTGTTTACCTGCATGGCTGCTATAAGAAAGCGTGTGTATGCATCTAAGTAAGTAACCAGGGGACCGACGGCGTTAGGTCACCGCCAAGTAACTTGGTAATAAGAATTAATGCCTTACTAAAGGGCACCAGCGCATCAACTTGTTTACCCAATTGTATCTGAGTAGGGTCATGTGGATATGACGCAGGACAGTGGATTACAAGGTTCGGAGATCGAAGCCTCACATCATGTGGCAAGGTTTCATTACTTGCCTGCATGATGCAATTCGTAATGAAGACTGCAGTATACAATTTCAATTCATGGGTCTATGTATAGGTCACTTACTACATTGTAAAGGTACTATCGTCCCTTTTGCAGCCAGCATCAAATTATGTCTAACTTTAAAGGAATTATTAATATGTCACGTATGTCCTATATGTGAAATTTAAACGTTAGCAGTGTCCTAGTTTTCAAATTATGGAAGGAAACCCGTTTACTTTCTAGACTTCACTGTCATACACTACTGACCGACTACTTTCTTTTCTTTGGTAATAACATACATAAAATGAGATGTAACAGGTACATGAACATTTGTCTTCATCAATAACCTACATACTTTTTGTAATGGCCAAAATGAAACTGATTGAGTCTTTGCGCAGCACAAAACATACGACCATTCGGTACAAGGGTCTGAAAATCAGACTATTTAAAAAAAAAGGACTGCAATCCCTACAGTCGATTCGACAACTAACGGTCGTTTTTTTGCCCACAAAAAGACATTTTCAAGCCTTTTCCTTATGAGGGAAGTTCTAAATTAGGACTATCTTTCAAATGCCTTTGGAATTTAAACTTTTCATTTAGGGGGCCTGCAAATGTGATATAGTACCTCCACATGAGGCCATTTGGAGGCGCTTTATTCACTTCGTATTTTAGGCTCTGTATAATATGATGTCCATATTGACTGGATAAAGGACGCTCGGAAATAGAACGTATAGTGGCCGTTTCATCGATGGACCTCTATAGTCGGCTATGCTTCCTTCTACATGGATACCCCATTGGTGCGGACCTTTATACAACATGTAACAGCTTTGCCCGATTGGCGACATGCCACCTTAACCTAATATAACCTTTGGAATTGACTTGGGTCATCTTCCTTATAAAACACTAATCTTGATTTCTATACTCTTCATACACGTTCTAGCAAAGAATAACTGGACAAATTTGTCCACCTGGCTGTACAGATCAAAGTGCAAAGTTACAGAAAATGAATTTAAGATAATAGTTCCTACATGTGCTTCGTTCACACCGCTAGTAACACATAATGTGATTTGGCTACCCGACTCTACATATTATCAAGTGGAGTGAAAGAAAATGAAGTTAGGACTAATAGTTTCTAGATTTCCTTTCCGAAATTTACGCTAACAAATAAGATTTAAAGGATCAAATTTGATAGCAGCATCCCCGATTGATTGAGCTCCTTCTCTCTTAAAGGTCCAGATTTGCACCTATTTAGTTTTAGTTGCATCCTTCATGGTTAGGCTTTTTTCAGTGTGCAAATTTGTATTTTGGTGATAAGAGGAGGTGCTGCTATTGCACCATTTGAGCTACAAATTTGGACCTTTTTAAACTTCGTGGAATATTACAAATAAAATTACCTCTTGAGCTTCCACACAACAAGTAGACCCAAAAGTAAAGTGATGCAATAGCGTGTATTATATTCACGGAGCGCAGAGATACACAGGATATTACATCATGATTACATTTTGTGAACTATATGAACGTCTCAACTTTTGTAAACTGTACAGTATTACTCATTTTGCCTTCAAGAAAAGTGCAACCGTTTCCTTCCCTACGATCTTAAAAGGTGGTATTCTCGAAAGCAGACTTACTTTAGTCCATGATTTAATCCACCGACTAAGTATGGAATGCCAAGTGTCCATATGAATATGTTTTTGAATAAATTAATCTGTCACTAAATTCAAATAAAATCTAATAACATAATTAATAAACAACAATATAACTATGATATAATCATGTTCATGGTAATTTAGGGACATATCAAATCATTCAAAAATATATTTATATGGACACTTGGCATTACATACTTAGTCGGTGGATTAAACCATGGACTAAAGTTAGTCCGCCTTCGAGAATACCACCCAAAGACTATTAAAAAGTGTATACAATATTTGCGTCAATGAGCAGGAGACAGACGAAGGCGGGTAAAAAGGAGATTATTACCTGTCGGTTCCATTTGCATCCTGGTACACACTCTTGTAGAAGCCAACAATGGTTTCATTTAGCCATCCACCAAACCCAATGTTGAGCATATAGTCACCTATAATAGAAAGGATGATACATTTTAAGCCATAAATGTATTATGAAAGGAAAAGATCAGGTCAGATGTCGGACCCTATTTACCCACAGGTGAACACAACAAACAAAAACATTTCTTATTTGCGGACAAGGGTTATAACTGGTTGTTAGATTGCTAAGATTGCTTAGTTGTCAACAAATATATTTTATTATTTTCATTACAGCAAGCAAAAGAAAAAGAAAGAAAACGGACACCCCCCCCCCCAGAAAAGAAGAAAAAAAGAAGAAGAAGTTGTGATCCACGACAAAGCTTTGCAAATCTCTCTCACTCCATCATCATTATTATTATTATTATCATAATTATCATCATTGCCATCATCGCCATCATCATCATCGTTACCATCATCATCATCATCAACTTCATCATCACCAGAATAATCCCTCCTCTGTCCCCCTTTCTCCTTTCTCCCTCCTTCTCCCCCCCCCCCCCCCCTCCTCCTTCTCCTTCTCCTCCCCATCACCATATTTTTCCCGTATCCGGACTCCTACCCCCTAGGACACCTACCCCCTGGACATCCACCCCAGATAACCACCCCAAGTCAACTACCCCTAGGACAACCACCCTCTAGGACGACTACCCGGCAGGACAACTACTCCCAGACAACTACCCCCAGGACAACTACCCCCAGGACAACTACCCCCTAGGGAGACTACCTCGTAGGACAATTACCCCCCGCACAACTACCCCCCCCCCCGCACAACTACAACCAGACAACTTAGGATTACCCCTTAGGATAGTTGTCCAGGGGTAGTTGACTGGGGGTAGTTGTCCTAGGGGTAGTTGTCTGTGGGTAGTTGTACTAGGGGGTAGTTGTCTGTGGAAGTTTTCCGTGGGTAGTCGTCCTAGAGGGTGGTTGTCCTAGGGGTAGTTGACTTGGGGTGGTTATCTGGGGTGGATGTCCAGGGGGTAGGTGTCCTAGGGGGTAGTTGTCCTAGGGGTAGTTGACTGGGGTGGTTATCTGGGGTGGATGTCCAGGGGGTAGGGTCTTAGAAACCTATTTCTCCGTATACCTCGTTGGCTGTTACATCTTCTTTTTATTTTCCTCTGCTACACACACACACTTGCACGTATACGGCGCACCATATCACGTATACACAACGCACACGCTCTATTCTCTCTTTCTCTGCCCCCCCCCTCTCTCTCTCTCTTTTATTTATTCAGTAAACAAATTATTCCTTCATTTTTTTTGCTTCTCATTCCATGAAACAAATTCCTCTCTCCTCTTATGATGGACTCCAATATGAATGAATTACCTGGCTGTAGATCGTTCACCATCTCCATAATAAGGAACTCGTTTGGGACGTATTGAGTGATATCCTTGATTGGTTGACCATTGCCATCCACGTCCGTGATACTAACTGAACCATCCATGATGTCCATAGCTTTGATGTGAAGACGAGGGTACTTCACGTTTGCGGTTACTGTGATCTAGGGGTAGGATGAAGGAAATATGAATATATATATTAATATTGTGGAGCTACAATGTATGTGTAATTTAGCGTAAGTGGGTTTTTACAGATGTGTATCAAACAGATGTGATTACATACGTTTTGGGACCGACCTGTAACGTCACAGTCCGAAAGACGTGACTCGACTTCGAACCGAGGTCCGTCAATCAATAATTCTAGCGAAGATTGGGAGAAGCGCGTACCATTGACGACACCGCTAGACCAACTCGCATCTTCCGCATATAATTATTTACATGCCCCACCTTATTCTACATTTTTTGCATGTTTGTTTGTTTCCCTTTGGCAAACAAATAACAATTTAGATCGATTTTGCTTCATAGTTCCAATAATCAATTGATACCATTTGCAAGATTGCTATCATAATCTTAAAGCCCGTCTGTACTACTGTGGCAAGGAGGGATTAGACCACACAGGGTTGTCACTGACAGGTGGCTATCTCATCAACTCAGCTCTCAATAACATAAGAAAAAGAGGATCATGGGGGACCGATGGTCACCGATTAGGAGTTGCTTTCTATATAGAGGGAGCAAGTAGGGCTAGTAGTACAGTAGGGCTTTAAGAACTTTCTTAGACGCAAATTCCTGACAGCAAAATTAACACTTCATTCACACCGCCAAAGCGACACCAAACCGGCAAACCGACTTCAAACAAACCGCTTATTTGCCATTCGGTGCAATGTCAGTGTTAGTTTGGTATGTTGACGGTCTCGTGTCGATCTCGTTAGATTAAAAATAAACTTGAGTTCTGGTCATGCGATTGCATTGTGAAAGAAACATTGTGGAATCGATCAGAAAAGGTTGATCATCTAGCATATAAGTATTGGTGTGTACTGCAAGGTTATGGAATCATCAAAATGATAAGAAATTTGGCCCAGTCTTCGTAAAGTTACAAGCACTGTACACAGAAAGATGTATATGGGCATTAGTACGCACACGTGCGCGACACGTGCGTTTATATCTCACACACCAATAGATAAACTAATTTACCAATATATCAATTAGTAGGCGGTTTCCCGGCAAAATTGTTATCATCGTGTATTAGTCAAAACATATACTTTCACATGATTGGTAATAAGAGCTTCCATTTCATTTTGTTTTAAATTGGGGCGTTTCCAATACTGGTCTTTACCTTTAATAAAGAATTTGTCATGACTCCTGGCTCCTGTTTCATAAAACTTGTTATAAATAGCAAAATAACATAATTCATATAAGCTACTGAATTGTTTACATCGATTTTGATCGGCTATGCTTCGTCATAAATCTGTGGCAGTTGATTTTGATATTATGAAACAAGGCCTAGTTAACATCGGCTGCAGAATCGCAAACACTGGGCATTTTAAGGTGAATTTCTCCCTCAGAAGCCTCTTTTATGACTCTTCCTAACATTCCTAAAACCGACCTTTAACTATAAAATGTTTGCCCTAAAGACAATATTTGCAACTATTATTATTGTTTTTGGCAGATTATTTATACTTCTTAGGGGTCAGTGGTCACGGGCTAGTATTTTATCCTATCAGGGGCGTAACTAAATACATGTCTTTTGTTGTGTCACTGACAGATTTGCCACCACGCGGAATAAAGATACCCAAAGTATCTGAAAATAAGATGCCGATTACACATGTGATCGCAGTAATTTAGAAGATATAATCTGTTACATGAGGCCTAAACAAAAAAGATGTTGTATTGCCCTTTGCGACCGACCCAAAAATCTTGAAATCTACGAAATAAAAAAATAATGATTTGTTTTTTAGAGAAAAAAAATATTAGAGCATTCAAAACTGAAAAATATCAGCCCAAAGAGGGAGAAAATGAAAGAAAAAAATTATTTAAAAAAAAAAAAAAAAAAAAATCTCCGACCGACCGACCCATGTTTTGGCACCTAAAGGGAAATACAACATCTTGTTTTTATAGGCCTGATATTAACCAAACAAAATATGACTCTGCCTCTTTTGGTCATGCCAGATGTTTCCCTTACAAATAATGAAAGATTGAAACACAAATATGAAATGACAGAATCACCCCCAACCGACTCAAATTTCTAGCTTTGGCATTCACTTGTCTTGACCCCTTCATATCAGATAATAGTCCTCACGGCAGGAGATGAAAAAGTTTAGAAACAATATCTTTGGGCCTCAAACGGGGTCAAATACAGTCTAAGATGAAGTAATTGTTATCTTGGATGGTTGTTGTCCTGAGTTTCATATGTTCATGTATGGGGTATGAGCTTATTTTATGATAATGACATATCGTCATGATCAACCAATCTAACATAAAAGGTGTATTTGTACAGTTTAAGTACTACAGTTGCTGTTAAGGCCCGCCTGTACTAGTTTGGCCAGGAGGGATTAGACCACCCAGCCATGTCACTGACAGGTGGTTATCTCATCAGCTCAGCTCTCAATTAACAAAAGAAAAAGAGGATCACGGGGACCAATGGTCACCGATTAGTCATTGTTCTATATAGAGGGAGCAAGTAGCTACAAGTAGTACAGTGGGGCTTTAAACGATGAAGATAAGCATCATCTACGTATTAATAATGTGTCAAGTCGTCCATTTTATGCATGTTATAATTTTTTCCCTCGTATTATACGCATAATATACCCTACCCTAAAAACAACTGTATTTACATAATCTACATGCATTGATTGTAACACCGTGAATTGAACTAGATTAACAAACATCCTGCTCCATAGTTTGTATACTTTTAGTGAGTGAGAATGTGAGTTTGGGTGATATTTTCAAGGTTTCATCATCGCTATGATTCATATATCTATAACCCACACACGTCTGAATCACTCCAGTGATAATCCTTTGATGCATACAGAGCTCTACACACTGGTTCACTGTAAATGCGGGCCTGGATTCGTAGGAAATTCATTAATTTCAATAAATTAGGACATTATGGAGGCTCGTAAAGGGAAATTAGGAAATCATGTTAGAAAAACATGAAAATTATTTTATTGATCTTCATGTGGGATATTAAGAGATAAAGGACATAGCCGTGCTGGAAAGTTATTTTGTTTTTTAAGTTTAGAGTAAAATAATAATTATTGTCATCCAAAAGTCGAGAATAATGACTACACTGTTCGTGATCTCTCTCTCTCTCTCTCTGCCTCTGTCTCGCGGTCTCTCTGTGTCTCTCTGTCTCTCTCTCTGTTTCTTTCTCCCCCTCTCTGTCTGTCTCTCTCTCTCTCTCTCTCTCTCTCTCTTTCTTGGCCCCTGTCTGTTGA
Source organism: Strongylocentrotus droebachiensis (assembly GCA_035222895.1). NCBI lineage: Eukaryota > Metazoa > Echinodermata > Echinoidea > Camarodonta > Strongylocentrotidae > Strongylocentrotus > Strongylocentrotus droebachiensis. Next base: position 33,383 of record JAVYIG010002641.1, on the reverse strand, counting down.
TCTGAATATGCGGACATGACACGTCTTCAACTGATGATTTACTCGACAGACTATCTTGGCAGTTCTCAACATGAATTGTAAATTGTCTTGGGGGCCAGTTAAATTAATGGAAGTGGCATGGACAAGAATCAATTGTTCTTCATCCAAACTCAATAATTCGAAGGAAATTAACCTTAGACATCCACCAAAGAAATCCTTTTATTCAATTTAGTTCAAAGTAACATTTTTTCTTCCATAGTTCGTACTACGCAAGTAAAATAAAGTATATAATATGACATAAATTATTTGAAGAGCATTATTAAAGAAGGAAGAAGGCGAAATTAGATTATGCATATAGGCTTGAGAAGGAAGGAGAAGAGAAGACGAAGAAAGGGGTAAACAGTGAAACAAAGGGGAAGAAAGGGGAAAGATTTACATTCGAGTAAAGAGTTAGATACCTACTTACTGCAACAGACTACACAGAGGAGTATCGTTCAAATTTCACACTTAATAATACCTATAACAGTGTGTATTGAACTTCCTAGGGATGCAATGCTGAAGCGCTGAACACTAAACATGTAAAAAGCTCGGTTTTAAATAGGTAATTTTGTAAAGGAAAAGAATGCAAAATTGGGATTATTTATTTTCTTAGTATGCAATTGTTTTTTGTTGTTGTTTTAGAGTAACAATTCTACCATTGTATCAAGTCAAAAGCCCTTATATTGTAAGCAATTGGCCGTCAAATCATTGAACTTCCAATTTCTCCAAATTACAATGATAAACCTGAACCATTTTTGACAAATCTTCCCCTCCCCTCCTCAGTATGTAAGTGGATGGGAGTTAAACCGAAGAAATTTAACCCAACAAAACTCGCGATGGATTATATACTACCAGTAGAAGTAGCAGTCCACGGTTGCGTGTTAATTTGACAATGAGCAAACAATGATGATTCGTTAGGGAGAAGGAACACATTTAATTATTTCTTCCTTTTCAAATTTCCTTTCGGGGGAAACAATGAATGTGGCTCTATATCTGGTATGCCCAAGACATAAATGTACGCTTCCAGTTCGTCATGATTGTGTTTAGGGAATGTGTGTTGTTGTAATTCACTTTTAGTAAGTTACTTTTAAAGACATCAAAACGTTTCGAATTGAAGACATCAGGGCTCATATTTATAAAATCTTATTTAACCTACTTTAGCTACAACTACCATGAAACTAGGGCGTAATATTGCCATTACATATAAAAAAAGTACACTTATAATGATGAAAATAATAATGAGAATGAAAATGTTTTCTAATAATAATGATAATAATGATAATAATAAATCTTGTTTACCCAGGATAGCCTCATCAGTATCATAAATCATAATACCTGGTTTTGGCTGGCTACCGTATTATAAGCGTTTAATGAATTTCTTACTTCCGTGTACGCATTTACTATACCTGGGGGGAGTTTCACAAAGATCCAAAGTTGAGCTTATCTGTAAGTTGGACTTAACCATTATAGAAAGCCGTTAGCATCTATGTAAATATTTTGTAAAATTTATTTTCAAAGGCATAAAATGTTGATTCAAATTCTTCAGATTTTCTATTATCAAGGAGGTTTCATGTTCTTGATGTGGAATTTATAAAATACTTCAATTTTCACTTATGAATATATTACATTTTAAGGCTACAAATGGCTCTCCATAATTTGTAAGTCCAACTTAGAGTTAAGCTCGACTTAGGATCTTTGTGAAACACCCCCTGGGTAAGTAGTGGCAAATGTAAATAAATGGCCTGCCCATATAAGACTGTAAGATACTACTACTAAATTCATTAAAAGACGTACCTCGATCCGGACTTCACCGGTGAAGTAATTCGTCGTCAGATTGGGATGAAGCCGAAGATGATAATGAGTCGGTTTGACGGTCTCGGGTAGTCGTAACTCGTACCATTCGGGATCAATGGTCACGCCGGGTCCGACATCGTCTTTGGGTGTGTCACCAGCGACTCCTGTATCACTCGCCGGCCCCGCCGCCGCCGCCCCTTCTACAGGAGGTGCTTCACAGATCTCACTCTGAGGTAGGAGTCCACACATCAGACCCACCATTAGGCAGAGACATCCTGCCAAAACACCCCCAGCAATCAACTGACTTTTCCGTAGATAATAACCACCTTTAGGTTCTTGTTCATCCATTTTGTCTCCTTTCTTAGGTTACACAAAAAAATGTAGTCGACGACGATCTCCTCTAGTTCCTCCTGTGCGCCCTGCTCGTCCGTGCACAATGACTACACAGAAATGATGTACATCTATCAGGAGCAGACAGTAGCAGACAGTTGCCGTCCGGTGTAACGATTATCTATTATCGGTTAACCCTGGAGAATTAGAAACACTGCCCTTACGACATCAACCTGGATACACAAACAACGAACTAGTGACTTAGATCATGTATTTACCCAGTAGCAAGGGTTACGAGGGTTAAAGTTATGACCTCCGTAATAGTGTGCATGTAGCGAGCAAAACAAATAGAATGAAGCGATATCGGTATTATTAGTCCGAACAAAGTTCACTCTTTGGTAATTGAACAGGAACGCCCATTATAGTATAATAAACAACCTGTTTAATACTGGTTGACAACCTGCTTGAGCGATTTTGTATATAGAATAATAATTAGGGTGCTACAAACAAAAAGTTTTATCGTCATTAATTTTGCGGTAAACTTGTTTGTTCAAGCACACTTGCATTGTAAAATAAAAACAATTGCATGAGTTCAAGAATTAATTTCACCAATTTACACATTTTGTAATAATTTGTATCGTTAATAACATTTTATGTATGTTATCACCAAAGAAAAAAATAGCAGTCAGTCACTCAATAGTGTCTGACAGTGAAGTGTAGAAAGTTTCCTTGCATAATTTGAATAATAGGACACTGATAACGTTTAAATTTCACAGATAGGACATACATGACATATTCATAACTCCTACAAATTTCGACAGAATTTGATGTTGGCTGCAAAGGGGACATAGTGTCTTTCACCCAGTTCTTACTGTAGCCGCTTAGTTCTCGTATTTGAAACAATGACCAAACATGTTTTGTTCATGATGCAAGGGGTTCCATGTTGCTATACTGTAATCAAATTATGAGCTTCAAATAATTATTTTATAAAGAGAAATTTCAAGACGTACGACCATTCGGTAAAATGGGTCTGAAAAAACAGACTATTACTTACGTGATTGCAATCACTTATTTCAATTCGACAACCAATGGTCATTATTTTCCCACAAACAGTCATTTTCGAACCCTTTCGGTTTGAGGGAAGTTCTAAATAAGTTTTAGAACCTTTTAAAGTAAAACCCTTTTAAAGTAAAGCTGGAAAAACACAATTTCGACGCTTTTTCTGGACGCGGGTGCGTAGCCAGTCGTGCTGGGAGTGACCCCCCCCCCCCCCCCGGACCAAAGGGCACTAGCGCATCGAATTGGTTTCGAACTCGGTACCTCCCGGTTACGAAACCAATGCTCAACCACTTAGTCATTGCCCCCTACCCTAGCCCCCGCTGCGTACAGTCATGATTCAGTGGCAAAGCAATGGCCTCGTTTACTGTGAGGCCCCAGGGTCAAAACCGTGTCAATATGGTATATTAGTGCCCTTTTGTGAGGCATTGATCGTCATTAATGTCAGTTATGACTTAAGGACGTAGGTCCCCTAGTTTATAAGCATAGTAGTACACACATGTTTTAGCAGTCACGCAAAACAAGCACTCGCAAGTTATTATTCAATGAAATCTAAGAATGGATACTATGATCTAGATCTATTAGGAATAAATCATTGTCAAAATTATACAATAAATTGGGGTACAACAAATTATTCCAGTTATGACCAACATTGTATATTACTCTCATCTCTAGATGTCAAACCCTCCCTCGCACCCGGGCAGTTAACGCCCTTTCTCCTTTCAAGTTTTAAATTATTGGCTTATTAAACATACGTGTATAGGCAGTGAGAGTGTCTTGGGGTGTTGCGGGTGATATAATATCGGATTGGGGGGGGGGGCAACCCCTCCTCTTTCTACTATCTCTAGATCCGTCCTTAATGCTTATTGTACATGCTGTATCGCTAGTGCATCATGAATCTCGGTGATGTGCTGTCATGTATGCGAAATGTACAACAAAGTTTGTCCACAGCCACGCAGAATTTAAAAAAGAAGAAGGAAAATATGATTTAAAAAAATAATAATAATCAGCCGAAACTGTTTTCCAACAAAAGCAAACCAATCCAAGAATGTGTATAGAGTGCCGAAGCCGCCAATATCTTATTACCCAATCAAAGATAATTTTGAAATGTAAACAAATACTACACTTGCTGCAGTATACAAACTAAGTAAAATGTGTTTACAGATAACAGTCAGGCATATAAATGTAGCCTTTTTACCACAGCTCTATGTTCATTATTGTTATCATCAAATTTAGCAATGACGCAACAATGATGTTGACCCCTGCGCAATCTATTTTGTTTTAATAATCATTTCAACAAAACAAAATGATGGAAGGAAATTATACGACCTATCTATATCACGTCATTCACTTTTAATGGTTTCTTTAGAGTGATAGAACACTTCGTGCATTCAAGCCAAGAAAATAATATAGTTTGAGTAAATATTTTATTGATTCGTCTTTTATCGACTTATTGTAAAACAATTTGATAGGGGAATAACGAGTGTTATTAAATATATATATATTCACAATAACACGTACATCGTATTCATAACACTGAACTTTAGACTATGTAATGTAGAATTCAGTGGGCCATAAACAGCAACTACACATGGAACGCCAATAGTCAACCTTTCTACTTCTTTTAAATTAGTTCTGACTGAAACTTAAAACTTAAAAATAAAAAAATGTGTACAAAGTACATATGTATATGCAACCGAGAAAAAAATCTTCTTTTTCTTCTTCTTCTTCCCTATCCTCCTCCTATTTCGCCTCTTTTTTTTCTTCTTCTTCCTTTTTTTCTTCATTTTACTGAGGCATTTGGGATTGAAAGCAAGCCCTCTTGCACATACAGTGCTTAGTGATTGGAGCCCTTTGGCTACTCGTGGCTATTACGTATTATCTTCCATTAGTATGAAGAATACAAATTATTGCAAAGGGAGTGAGTGATTAAGAGAACAAAAGAAGATGATAAGGGGTGGTCATGGACTCTGGAGTTCGTTCGTTCGTTCGTACGAAGAATATCAAGGAATGGAACTGAGTTATAAAAACAATACTATGGAATTGTTTACCTTTGTGTTGTGTTGTAGTCCATGTGACACGGGAATAATGGATCACATGACCATTGATCCAATAGGCCAGAGATGATAATAGCCATTATGTCTATTCAGATACCCTAATTTATATACAAACCTATACTGGGACCTACATAATACAAGCTTTGCTTTTTAGTAGATCCTCAACTTTATTTAGCATTTTTTAAATGTATTTATCATACTTATGATTGTATCCTTTGTTATAACTAATTCCATGTACATTATGTTTCTATATTGTATGTTTAGTTATAATTATTACCATGATCATTATGTTCAATGATGTTATCTTCGAAAAAGTGGAAATAAATAAACTTGAAACTTGAAACTTGAAACATTGTTTGATTAAATTTGCGTTATATGCGACTGCTAGAAACAACTTTTTTGTTCCATATATAAAATACTTAAAAACGACTTGTGTTTTGTATCGTGCCATTAGAAAGATAATTGTATAGGATTTTAAATAAAATATGGAATTGGGCCTACCCGAGGAATGACTGCTGTAGCGCCATCTCGTGATATGATCCAGAAAGTAAAAAGATCCTAAATGTTAGCTTATCGTATGTAATTCCTTTCCCATTTTGGGGAAAACAATTTCAAATTTTAGCCTTGAAATGTTATTAGCTAATGAAGAAAACAAATGCATATTTCTGCAAATAACCCATTTCAAATAATGTATTTACTGAACGACCTCTGTAGGATATACACGTTATTTTTTAATGATAAGAATTTGATGAACCCCTAGTAATTAGATGAATGCGACCTGGATAAATGTTGATTATAAAGTTAGAGATAGCTTCATCAGTATTATCAGGGTTTTGAAAACAGAATGCTATTAATAGTTATTGTTTTCACTTTGTCTTGGTGAGGAAACTTAACGGTTGCAGATGACATCATATTGGTATCAAAGTCAAGAAGTGGAATGCAAACGTTGTTAGATAGACTTGATGTGTATTGTAATGAATGGTTGTTGAATGGTAATATAGACAAAACGAAAATGATTATTTGTAACAAGAACGTTACGGAAAGATGTTGAAAGAACAGAATGTTAAGGTAAATGGCCCAAACATTGAAATGATTAAACAGGCAACATATTTAGGTCTTGTCTTTAATAATTATGGTACAATAAAGGACACGAGGGTTAATCTAGCAGATAAATCAAAGAGAGTTGTATTTAAATTATTTCAATCATTCGGATATTACCTCCCTGATATTAAAATAGCAACACGATTATTATTTGACTCTTTGATAAAACCAATACATTTGTATGGATCAGAGGTATGGGGCGATTTTACCGTTAAGTTTGACAAGTTAGCGAAACTCGTAAAAGGTAACTCCAAAACTTATATAAGAAATGAAATACAGAGTGTTCACTTTCAATGGTTGAGAAATGTTTAAGGTGTTAATAAAAAAAAAAGCAGATGGATCATACCCTTTAATTATACACATTTGTCGAAACTTGGGAGTATTATGCACGAATGAGAAATATAAGTACTGATTCATTATTATACCACTCTTTCCAAGAAAACAAACAGATGACTGAAAATAATTGTGAATGCTGGCTAGGAAATATGCACCAGCTTCTCAGGGGATTTAAGTTATTTGTGGATGAAAATGGTGATTGTTTAGAGTTGGAATACATTACCCATAGTGATAGAGTAGTTGGAGAAGAAATAGAAACCAAAATGGAAGACTTTTACCACCGCCCGTTCTTGATGGATTTATGTAGTGATTGTGTAAATGGCAATATACAAAATAAATTGAGAACATGCAATATATTTAAGCAGAGTATACAAACAGAGAAATATTTATTAACCGTTAAAAACCGTACACTACGAACAAATATCTGCCGATTTAGAATTAGTTCACATAACCTACCGATAGAAAAACTGGAAGACTCAGACGTCCGGAAAAAATATCTTCACACCTTAAAAAGAACTTGTAATGGTTGTAACTTGGGAAGGGTTGGGGATGAATTTCTTATCATAATGGATTGTACTGTATATAAGGCTGAAAGGGGGTACTTCTCAATAAAATGGCTGAAATATCTGGACAGTTTAAAGATCTTAGCGATGAAGAGAAATTTGTAAGCATTATGAAACTTGAGAATGAAAATATAATTGATCACTTCTGTACGTATATTTAAAAAATCATAAATACTCACTTTTTTATATTTTTTAAAGAACATCAATTAGAAAATTATTATTCCCATTTGTTTGAATCTTTATTGTCAAACGTAGGCTGGTACGTGTCATATAAGTATTGGTTATATTATCATTTACCACTGTATATACAAGCTACAATGTTTATTGTTAATTTGTGATTACTCGAGAAACTATACCACTTGTTGATTTTCTTGTTTATATAATAGTTTTGTATATGTATTATGAAACAAAATGTTCATGTACATGAATGAAGTTTACTAATAAAAATTCAAAATTCACAAACTATCTATATTTCGTTTTGTTAGATGTCCTGACAATTGAAAATCTGAAACACGAGACAATTAACCGAACTTTGATATTATTATTTTAAAATTATTTATAACACGGACCTGCTGATAATCCCCATATGTCTCTATACACAACATAAGAAAGGGTTGGTAGAGATTCGGGTAGAGATTATAATTGTCCACCAATATCTTTAGCAGTTGTCAACCTTAATACTCTGATCGTGCATGATAGTAAGTTTTAATATGTTCTTTGTTTTTTTTCCAGTTCTTTTGTTCTCGTTTTCCTGTAAGTGTGTTTTTAGGGGTAGGCTTTTATATAAGGAACTAACCTCCTTTCTGCCTATCCCAAAAGCTCTTATAAATTGCCATTGTATTTGTTATCACTTTCTTGTGTTTTTTATACTTTTTGTATAACTCCATTCTGTATTTGTATGTTTTAAATGTTTTTATGAAGAGTGTTGAATAAACTTTGAATTGAATATAATCTGAAGTCAATAGTAGCCTACTAGATTAGCCAAACAGGATATAGCCGTTAATGATGTGGGGTAAGGATTCTCCTAATAATGACCTTAACCCGGATTTTGTCACACCCATGTAATTCAAATCAGATTATAATCCTTAACTACCACTCTTACAATTTAGTAGACAAACGTTTAGACATGTGCTCTCTATAACGACAATCTTTGAGTTGTAAAGAAGGGTTTGGAAGATGATTAATTGTTTCGTAATGGCCCTCTCACTCTCTATCGCTATATGCTACGAACTAAAATATGATCAGCCCATTTAAAAACTGTACCTAGATATATATTTGTTTAATGTTTATTATTTTGTATAAATTTATATTTTTTTGTGGATTATATTCTTGTTTTACTGACCACAGCGATTAATCTGTTATAACTAAGTTTTATATTGATTGTAGTCTAATCGATCAAACTCATTTTTTTTTCTTCTAGAACCTCATAATATAGAGGAAACGAATTATACATAAATTTTAAGCAAAATAAAGAAATTGTTAAAAATGGTGGAATAAATCAAAACCGTTAAAACATATGCATACTCAACAATTATTTATGTTAGCTCTTAAATTCCTTTGCATGAATGGGTCTTCAAAGAAATTGATGGTATTTGTTTCAATTTTCTATGGCGAGGTAGGAATGAAATTAGAAGGTGTACCCTATATCTAGATTAAAGGCAAGGAGGACTGAAAATGTCAAGATACAAGGGGTGATGTGAACTAAAAGACTTATAACTGGAGACCAGAAAATGAAATGGAAAATATATTCAAATTTCAAATGAGACCCTTCTGGGATAATCTATTTTTTATATTGAAATTTTATTCCTGAAAAATTATTGGAATACCATTACCAAAAACAACCAGGAATGTTAACTATCTGGCGTGATATGAAGAATGTTTTTATTAAAAAAGAAACAACCAAGAAAGCAAAGAAAGCAAAAAAAATAGGTATATTCATAAAGAGGGGAGTGACATTTTTTAATGAAAATCTTTTTCTTAAACATACTTGTACCATGTTATAGATGTAGAAGAAAAATTGAAGCCGGATGCTTATTTCAGATATATGGTATTAAATGGAGAGGAAATATTATTAATTAAAACATGTATGTAGGCATACCTGAGAAATGGAAAGTGCCGGATCTCACAAAGAACCACATTCTGGTCTAAAAACAGAGTTTCCAAATAAAATTATTTCGATTTGATTTAGTTTGTTCGAAGAATTTATGACAGTCTGTATCAAAATATGATAAATACCCCAGTTAGTTTTCATAATTTGCAATCATTATAATTATGAGAAAACATGTGACTGATCACTTGGCTTGGGAAAGTCCACAGAAGTGGACGAAAGCTTGCCCACAAAATTCAAGGTTGGTAGAAGCTTAAAACATTACATTATATGATTGTCCCCAGCCGATGAAAGCTCTGGATCAATCATTATATTATATGTCGGTGAAGGAAATGGAAAAGGTATCAACTTCATGCCATAATTTGCAAATTGGATAAAATTTGATGAAACTGCTGTATAATATTGTTTATGTTTACCGCTTAGAGACTATGGTGGTAAGCGCTTTTTAAGCACCGTTTAAAAAAAATATATTAATCATCACTTTACAGGTTTCATTTAATATCTGAGATAAGTGCTCCTCTGTGTGAAAAAAATGATGAAACATATGAGTACATATTACTTGAACGTGATATGGTAAAGGATTTATGGGAACAGCGTGGTAACATATGGAATCTTCCAATTTCTTAAGGGATTGGACGGAAGGAAGTTCACATTGGAGTAGATGAAATAAATGGATCAGGGCAGATAATTAATCTTGGTGTTTTATTAATTAAATATATGTTATTTCTCAGTAGCGAGAAAAAGAGGAACGCAACATTGCGACTGAACTAAAACGATTGACCATTCATTAATAAAAATGGGATTATTTGAACTTAACACAATGATAGAATATATCATCATGGAATCAGAGATGGAAAGGTCTGATGATTTGTCCTTGTTTGACCTTTTCTTCCCAGTAGCTACAAGCTGCCCTCATAATACTCTCTCTGTTTTCTTTTCTTTTCTTCTCTCTATTTGTTCTTGTTTGTTCCGTGTTTGCTTGCGTGTCTGTGTTTTCGAGGGGTGTCATAATTATATAAAATTTCATTTAATGACTTCTTTTTTCTAATTGGTTCTCAGTGTATATAGCCCAGGTAGATTGTTTATGTAGGTTAATAATTGTCGTAGATGAGTTAAACATGCAATTATTTTATTTCAGTTCTAACTATTTCTTGTTTTGTTAGCATTCGAGATTAATTTTTTTATGTAAGGAATATGCAATGCATGGAATCAATAAAGAATGTTGAGAAAAAAGGAAGACATTTCTGGGATTTAACTTGCTAGAATCTCTCCCATTTGTATCCGTCCTATAAATTCCATAAATTTCAATTTCTTTGTCGTTAATTGAGAAATATATTTATTTCATAGAGGGCGTGTAGACCATACAGGTGTAGCACTTTAGAGAAATTCTGAAACAAGATAGAGTTGCCAATTTTGGTCTTATCCATCGCAAACTTCAAAACTCTATAAATTTCGCATCCTTACATTCTTTCACTGATCTGTTTACGTAATTTTCCTACTTTTATTACAAAACCAACTTGATATCAGACCCCTCCATATTTTACTTTCTTTACTTTACTTCGATCTTTTAATTGAATGCATTCAAACAAATTCTTTAAGGTACTCACCTTCTTTGTTTGTGTCTCTGTTAATATAATTCATGTTTATTTGTACTCTTTACTTTGTGAAATCATTGGGAAATGTGAAAAATGAAACGATAAACTTTAAATTGAAAGTGATACATGTACAACTGTACAATGTTTATTGGTTGCTTTGTTTTGGGATTCCATGCAAGGGAGAAGGGATACCCGGCTTATGCTGGATCATTAAAATCAATATAGTAAGGTTAATACAATATTCATTATCAGAAACATCTCAATAGTGACTAGTACAGAGGGTTTCCCAATTTAAACCCGGAACTACGTAGCTAGACAACAAGAAACAGCATCCGCAGAGATCCGGGAGAAGATTGACAGCCTCTATCGTCGTTGGTCAATAGTTTACTATTGTCCGTACAATAGTCGTCCAATCAAATAGGTGCTTACCGGGTACGCGTACGGAACAGGCCAATCAGAGCAGCGTTTGTTAGGTCGCGGTTAACTAGAAACCCACTTTTACTGGGAATCAAAATCGCATAAATAGCCAGTGACTTTTCTGAAATTCATTACCACTTTTTATCATCAAGCTGTTAACAAGCTTATACAAGTTAGAAGGTTGTTTTCATTTCAACCAAAATCAGCGTTCGCTCTTTAGACTGAGAATGGCGAATTTTTGCTTGATATTAGCAGTAGTTTTCTTGACACGGCTAACCACTGTGCTAAATACCCCGATCTCGGCCACGTTCGGACCGACACAGTTTACTGACATCACGGCATTGGTCAGCGAAGCAGGAGATGACTTCGGCTTGACCACTCCAAGATCAGAGATCTTGACTACTGTCTCCGAAGACGATTCTGACGATGGCGGTGAATCGGTTGAAGATACGACGACACTGCAAACAACAACAACAACATCATCTGAAGATATGATTTCGGGCATAGTCGTCGACGAGGACATTGACGAGTCAAAAGTCGTAATATTGAAGGTAAGATTCTACTATTACGACATTACGATATTTTCTTGGTAATGATTCTGCTGTTTATATGGGTGTACTTTCGAGAGGTGAAAGGGAGAGAGAGAGAGATATTAAGCATGTTAAGATGGAGAAATAGAGAGGGAGAAAGAAACGTGATGATACAACCTCCCTCACTCAATAGCCTTGCTCTGCCACATTATTTTCAGCTAACTTTTAAGCAGCTGTGACCAGTTTCCTCACCCTTCATGCCTGGTCTGACCTATCCTGCCTATGCTAAGTCACTCTTTGCAAACAAACTTGTATTAAACCTGCTTAAGTTATGAGCATAATTATGCTTGTGTCTTCTTTATGAATATCGTTTCATTGCTAAGTCAAAATTGATCCAGCGAAATCATAACCGTTTTAGTTACAGTTTTTAAAACACCTTCATGATTATATATTGAAATACAATGGTCGAAACAATTAGGTTAATGAGGTCTCGTAACGTTAGGGTCCTATCTTATTAAACTGCGATCTTATCAATGCGGTTTTGAGTTTGATCCAGTTTCACTAATTCATATTCCCATGTCTAATTCTGGATTGCGTTTAGGGCATGTGCTACCGCCAACATTATTTCATTTCGAAGGTACAATTAATTTAAGGCATACATCTGAAATACCACCTTTCAGAAAAACGTTATGTAATGAGCAGAATGTTAATTCTAGTAAGCAATAAACAGTGTGATATTCATGTTTCATTGCTCATTGTTCTCTTCATTCATAATTATTAAATTGTTACTTCACCCCTTATTTTAGGCCAATCTTGAGCAGTTCGGTTACGTCCCACTCGGTTCAACCTTTGGCGAGGCAAACATCAACTACACATCCGCCATCTTGGAATATCAACAAAATGGCGGTATCAACCAAACAGGTGAGTCGCTGATCTGATTTGTACATATTTGCAGTTTAAAGCATCAGTATGATACAGCGTGTAGTTTCGATATCGTCTGTGAGTCGTCCAATTTGACAAAATTACATAAAATGGTCCTTGTCTTCAGAGTTGGTACCAGGATCTAGAGTGAGGTACCAGGATCTAGCGTATGTACCAGGGTCTAGAGTGAGGTGCCGAGGGGACATTTCTTGACTCGACCCAAAATATGAACAGCAAATCATTTTATTGGTTATCCTAAACTTATTCTAGCAATAGTTTTCTGCCTTGTGTATAGTGATGATAATGGCTATTTGTCTTATTATACAATAACTCGCTAATTCAACGTTTTGGCTTAGTGTTTCAAATCAAGATTAGTAAACTTGTATAGTAGCCTTGCACATTACATGATGGAATGTGTTAGAGCTAAATATGTATTCTAATATTATTTACAACACTATTTTGATCATTATCACCAACCACATCATTGTTGAAACCGTTGTCATATTATTATTACCTTCGTTCGCATCTTCTGTTTTTATTTCCTCCCATAATAACTGTTTGAGTAAGTCACAGACCTTGCTGTCATCAATGCCATTACTATTCTGATTAGTATGGCTAGTATATCATCATTAGTCTTATACTAGCACTATTGTTACGTCACTCTTATTCATGTTCTCATTTTGTATTTATCCCCATTCATATGACAGGTATATTGGATGCTGAAACAGCTGAGCTCCTCGATACTCCTCGATGTGGTGTTCCCGATATCCTACCCTACGTCACAGGTGGCATCGCGTGGCCACGTAACGTAGCCGTGACGTATAGCTTCGGTACACTCACCAATGATCTCAACCAAAACGCGATCAAGAACGAGCTAAGGAGAGCCTTTCAGGTAGGCCTATCATTTTATCATGCTTGAGCTTTTTTTTTTTTTTAAATGTCGGTGAGGGGGGGGGGGGGTGAATATTCATATTCCAGAACTGCTGTTCTATGTTATTGTGAGTTAGGCATCTAAATGAACATTTCTAAAGGTCTTCTTTTAGAAGCTAAACTATTTTGCAAGAATCCTGTAACTCTCTTAAAAGTTTGTAACAATCATTATCTGCTACTGCTATTCCATTTTGTTTAGCAACCGCGTCATGTTATAATTGTAAGAATTATCATTTGTGTGAAATTGAAAATAATGGAGATTTTATATAACGCAAAAATGCATTTAGACAATTCTTGTTGTGCAGGACAATTTAATCGTTTCAGGTAATCATGCTATTTCTGCTGATACGTTTAATGATGTCCTTTAATTAAAATTGTTGAATTAATTCTAAATTTCGATTTAAAAATGTTGATGATTGGCTTTTATTTATTAATGTCTTAATCATCATCATTACAGGTTTGGGTCGATGTTTCTGGTTTGACCTTTCGTGAGGTCGTCGATAGTTCATCTGTCGATATCCGTATCAAATTCGGAAGCTATGAACACGGTGACGGCATCTCGTTCGATGGTCAAGGCGGCGTCCTCGCCCACGCCTTCCTACCTCGTAACGGTGACGCTCATTTCGACGACTCCGAGACTTGGACAATTGGAACAAACTTTGGTAAGAATTCACATGATTGTCTACGTTTTAGTCCGCCTTTTTAAATATAGTTTACTTTAGAATAATATGGTGATGGGGTGGTTGTGATATTCTTTCATTAAAACTGCTAAATATGTTTGAAAAGTTTGGCCCAGAGGAGACATATTCAATATTCTTAATGAAAGAAAGAATAATAGAAACACAGAAACAAACAATTTTAAGAAAGTTAAAATAATAAGCTATAGTATTTCTTCAGAGATCCAAACTATGGATCGTGTCATATACCGTGACTATACAAATCCCCCACACCATGCTTCTGGACTTCGTGAGCTTAATGATGAAACAATCAGTTGGCTAAATAAAGATCGATATCTAGATGATGGACTCCCTGATATTCTTTGTACGAAGGAACGACGATGCTAGCGTTTGTGATAGTAATTTTGTATAATTTTTTGTTAGATGATATTATTTTTCTGATATGATAATCATCTCATTTTCCAATCCCTCAGGTACGAACTTGTTTCAGGTCGCAGCCCATGAGTTCGGTCACAGTCTTGGACTATACCACTCGGATGTACAGGCAGCTCTCATGTACCCCTATTACCGGGGTTATAATCCTAACTTCAATCTTGATCGTGATGACATTGCTGGTATCACGTCGCTTTATGGAAGTAAGTCATATGGTATTAAATCAATAGAGATGTATGTTTTAACTTTTAAAATGATTGTTTAGGTTTTGTAAATAATCATTATGGAATCCTGGGGAGGGGCGTGTTTTTGCCCCGTAAACATTTTGTTTTAACAGGAGCATTTGCTCCGCCCCTTGACACAAATGTAAAATGTAGCATAAATAAGATGTAATGTTAATGTATCTTACTCTTCCTTAGGAAACACTGGCACAACCACAACAACAAGGCGACCCACAATCACCCGTACTACCACACGCCGTACAACCCCACGCCGTACAACAACACGCCGTACAACTACACAACCTACCACCACACAGACTACCACATTGAGACCTCCTACGTCACCTACCCCACCCCGCCAGGCCTGCACGGGATCCTTCGACGCAGTCATCAAAGATTATAGTGGTAGAATATACGCATTGGCCGGTAAGACCAAATTAATGATGTCTTTATTTTCAAAAGCAGCTTTCTAAATTATCCCAAACTTCTGTTCTCTAATTCCTTTTCATTATTCACATGAGCGATGTATTGATTGGACTTTTCCATATAGCGAATATACCACTGTGTCTCTTCGCTGCATATAATTATAATGGTTAAATCTAGTAACTTCTACATTAATAACCCACTGAGGATAATCGCTCCCATTTTGTACGATAAAATAAATGCTAAGCTAGAATTTGATGATAATTATAATCCTTCCTTTGGCAAGTACGTAAAAAAATTCACCTATTTAAAACAAACATCTTTTCTGTCTATTAATATCAGTTTTTATTACCAAATATGGTAGTATAGTAAACGCTTGTATTGCTAGTTTGACAGGATATTTCTTCCTTAACCCCTTCATTACCCTGATTGGAACAGCAGCATTGCAATATATATTTTTATCGAAGCTCTGCTCCATTTCTGTCTACGATCCCTTTTACAGCGTATCCAGTAGAAAGCATTTAATAAATCAAGACATTTGTTTACTAATTTAATATTTTCATTATACAGGGCGTTACTACTGGCGTCTAGATCAGGCATCACCTTCGTGGGGTGTAGTTCGTAACAGATTTGGATTTGATCTGCCGGAGAACGTGGATGCCAGTTTCCAAAATGGGATCTTTTCATATTTCTTCAGCGTAAGTATTTTATTCGATCATTATAATCGATGTTAAACTGGCAGTACCTATAGTTGTCGATTTCACATTTCGTTTTCCCTTCATATTTTCTTCATCTAACAGTTATTCACTATATAATTACAAATGGTGCGCTAAAAATGTATTACCTTCGGTTCTAAACACATAGTCAACCAAAGACCCAGGACAATTTCTGTCTACAATCATCACTGATATTAGATTTTTTTTTTGTCAAAAAACGCTTCTGGTTCTCGAAACTAAGTACATATTTAAAAACAGCTTAATTTTTTTGGAGCCTATTTATAGCTAAATTGTTGAGAAAAATAACGCTTTGGTATATAAATATTTTCCCTATTCGGATACTGGCCATTAAAAATTGAATAACTATCCAATCAATCTAAATGTAACATATTACAAGATAGTGTGTAAGAAACTGTTGCGTCTCTGTCACACTTTTTAATCATTAATCTCCTTTCTTTTGTTATTACAGGAATGTTATTACTACTACCAGACCTCCACACAACGCAGATTCTCAAGGATACCAATCAACAGGAGATGGGTCGGTTTGCCATGCGACATCGATGCAGCATATAAATCTATTGACACTGGTCCAACTTTTTTCTTCAAAGGTACATTCTTTTAAAATTGTATAAATTGTGAATTTTTAAAAATAAAATATTATACGTTTAAATACCGCGCAATCTGTCCCGTATATGATGAAAATTAAGTATCCATTTATTTCTTTAAGAAATAAAAAAAATCTCTTGATTTGACAATTAAATAATGATAGTAATCTCCAATGGTCTCATCCAAGAATGAATTTTAGACTTTCGTCTTTGTTTATATGAAATACATTACAGAGAATCTCCCTTTGTGTATTTAATTCTATTATTGACAATAATACTGACTGACAGGAGATATGAAACTGAAGTTTTGATTTAATGATCTGTTTAACACCTATTTCAAAATCAATATCTCACAAGATAATGATTGATTTACATTTTCACACCAACCTGCATCGGGAAAGCATTTAATTATTAATGTGTCTTTATGACAATACTATCTTCCATATTTCCATAAGCTCGAATATCAATATAAAAAACGGAATGATTCGAAAATTAATGAAATCTTTGTTTTCCTCTCCATTTTCAGGTGGGTTTGTCTACAGATTTAGCAGCACTAATCAGCTCCAGAGGAGGACTCGCATATCCACCTTTTTCAGAAATACACCTTACGCCCTCCGCGATGGAGTTGAAGCAGTGGTTCGCGTCGACAATGATTACCTGCATTTTTACCGAGATGGTCGTTATTACAGGATGAGAGACTCCACTAAGCAGTTTGTCAACTTCCCCAATGGTTTGTCATATCGTGACGTCATTGATACGCTCATTCCACAGTGTCGCAGTCTGAATCTAAACGTAGAAATCGAGAGTTGCTCGAATTCATCGGAATAAAATGACATTTTTAAAAAGACTTTCCCATTATCAACGAGCGGGAATGACCCGAGCGAAGAATAGTAACTAAAACTGTTAAGATGAAGAGTTGAAATGTGTGTCATTTTCATTGGTTGCTTACTATTGTATATGAGACCTCTATGTGACAATGTACTTACATAAATATAAGCAATATACCATGTATGCAATATCTGTAAAAGAGGGGAGGATATAGAATAATTACAGCTGAAGCATAGTTTACTATGATGTCAGCCCAGAATAATGTTATTCATAACAAAGTTGAAAGAGTGGTTCTTTGTTTCATAGCGCTCGCACTGGCCAAATGAAATGTCAGTTGTGATAAACAACTATTGAGCCCATGTCTTGTAAGAAAATATATTTATAGACCAATTTTTTAAACGAATGTGTGTATTTATTACGTAAATATTTCTTAGTCAATTTTCAAATGCTTTCAAATGTCTCTACACACTGTAAAAAAAAATGTGTTCATTGGTAATTTTTACGTATTTTTTCCATGTAGAATTTACTTGAAAACATTAGTTTTGCCACTTACGCACTAAATTTAAGTCTTGCTAACTCAAACTTTCAATTTAGTAGAACATACGTGGAATATTTAAGTAAAATCAAATACATAACAACTTTAAGTAATTTCAGCTTGTATTAATTTAGTAATTTTAACTCAAAATCAGAAATTATACGTATTACTCAAACAATTTATGTTGATTATTCTTATCTTTTTAAAGTAAGGACCGATGCAGTGCGTAATAGAAATATTTACATAATTTATGAATATTCATTAAGACCAAATTAAACTCTTTTTAAAATAAAACAATTCTTTTTTTGTGGTTGAATGAAAATTTAAGGACTTTAAAACATTTACTAATTCATTTAACATGGCTAAGCAAAGACAAGACAATGTTTAATTGTTACCCAGTTCAAAACAAATAAAAACTTGATATTTCAGGAAATTGTCAACCAATTTTCCTTTTAAAGGCCCACTGCACTACTTGTAGCTGCTTGCGCCCTCTATATAACAAGCCATGCCTAATCGGTGACCATTGCTCCCCCATGATCCTCTTTTTCTTATGTTAACTGAGAGCTGAGTTGATGAGATAACCACCTGTCCAGTGACCTTGCAGGGCAGTCTAATCCCTCCTGTAAACTATGGCAGATACGCTTTAAGATGCTACGATCAAGTATATATTAAATTTGGAGCCTTTCAATACGTGTCGAATTGAAGCGTCTGAATAGTTTGTGATGGTGGTAGATATATATATATACGGTTAAATCTTAAATAGAAGTAGTGAATGATTAGTGGATGTTACTTGTTAGATTAGATGGGTACCAAATCGTGCAACATGTAATCCTATCATAGCTTTTTTTTAATTATCTAAAATGATTACAATACTTAAATTATTTACGTTAATGTAACTCGATTTAACTGAGTAAAAATGTATTCAGCAAAATAAGTAAATTGTACTTAAGATGCCGTAGGTAATATTTACTTAATAAAAATAAGACAATTCTTTTCCTCAATTTTATTGAGTTATTTCGACTATGATTTTTTACAGTGCACGTACCCTCTCTACGAATTACTATCACATCATATTTTTTCACCTCATAATATCTCTGTCACTATCAGTCGCATTTTACTTGCGTTATTGTACTCAAATTGTATTACTATTTATTTATTTATATGTTTAAATCTTAATTTGGATACTAATTTATGTATCTAATGTATTTATTACAAGTGGACTTCTGTATTATTTCTTTAATAAAACTAATTATTCAATTGAAGTCACGATTGTCTCGGATACATGTGTTTACTTTCTCTACATTTCATTTCTATTATTGAACATGGTTTAGAAAGCATGTCATTTTAAGTTTCGCCATAGTATTACCTCGTTGTAATAATATGTGACGAAAAGAGCACCTACTTCCTCGTTGGTATGTAATTTTATGAAGGAAACAAGATTACCACAAAAAGAGCAAGGAAGAGAGAGGGAGGGAGAGAAAGGGGGTGAGAAGGAGGGAGGGAGAGAGAGAGAGCGAGAGAGAGCGAGAAAATAACTTGCACCCAGTGGCGGATCCAGGGGGGGGGGTTGGGGGGGTTGCAACCCCCCCCTTGGGCGGCCCAAAAAAAAAACAAAAAAAAAAAAAGGGAAAAAAAAGAAGAAAAAAAAGAAAAAAAGAAAGAAAAAAGAACGCACGCTGGAGAGAAACCCTTTCAAGTGCAAATATTGTGAGAAGATATTCAACTCATCTGGTAACTTAACCAAACACATGATAACTCTGGATATAACTATGTATTAAACTGTTACTTGATTTAAAAAGACGTTATCATGCACTGCTTTTTATGGTCTCCATTGTGTTAATAGATGCCAGGAAAACATCACTTACGTGGTTCAAATAAACACCCCCCAAAAAATCGGCTCGCCGCTTCGCGGCTCGTGGACGATGCTCCGCATCGTCATTATTTTGGTCAAACCCCCCCCCCTTAGCAAAAAGCTAGATCCGCCCCTGCACCTAAGTTATACCAACGCGGCCGATACGAGATGGAACAACAAAGTAATTTTAATAATATAAAATAACTTCCATTATACATCACTAGCATATCACTAAATCTAATAGAAACCGACCGACCGATTCCCAACAATCAATGTCATATAACATATAAATAGAACAAGTTACAGCAAAGATCTAAAATCAATTATTCATCAATTGTTAAAAATTCCAGATAAAAACTGTTTATTTTGGGTAGCAGACATAAACTAAAAGTACCTTATACTGGATGGCAAAGAGGAAAGACAAGAGAGAGAACGAGAGAGAGAAAGTGAGAGAGAAAGGGAGAAAGGGAAAGGGAAAGAGAGAGAGAGAGAGAGAGAGAGAGAGAGTGGAAGAGAGGAACAGTTCAGTGTGAGATGATGCATATACAATTTCATTCAAAACATTGCTTTGTAATACTGGATGGCAAAGAGGAAAGACAAGAGAGAGAACGAGAGAGAGAAAGTGAGAGAGAAAGGGAGAAAGGGAAAGGGAAAGAGAGGGAGAGAGAGAGAGAGAGAGAGAGTGGAAGAGAGGAACAGTTCAGTGTGAGATGATGCATATACAATTTCATTCAAAACATTGCTTTGTAATAGACATTATTTATATTGCACCTGTGCTTAGTACTGTTACATTTATGAAACACTGCTATGCATGCCAAGAAATACAAATATACAACTGTATGCTAGTACGTGTACAGTACATATAGATGGTAGATACACTGTACAGTTGAAAGAAGAAAATTGATGCCAGATAGAAGAGGCTAGAAGAGAGACAAGAAGGAAAGAAGAAGAAAGAAGAAGAAAGAAAAGGAAAGAGAGGAAAGAAAGGAAAAGGAGGAAAAGTGAAGTGTGAGATATTGAAAATATTGTTGAATTAAATTGAATTGATGAGTCCACATGTCACTTACAAACTACCAACCACCCAACCATAACAGCAGGGAGGCCCCCCCCCCCCCCCCTTGACCTTATACAAGCCGAATCTTCATCCCCTGTACTTCCAGGATATGAAGAGAGAGAGAGAGCGACAGACAGAAAGAGAGAGAGAGAGATGTAGGATAGAGAGAGAGAGAGAGAGAGAGCAGAAGAAGGCAGAGGAGAGAGAGAGAGAGATAGAATGAGAGGGTAGGGGATCGTACTTTGGGGTGTACAGGAACATTGTATCACTTTTCACATGTAATGCTTTCATCTTTCTTAGAAAATACATACGCTGGTTGCCCTTGCTTAGTATTACCTTGGTATTACTATCCCACTTCAGTTTGTTATCAATTACAACTCCGAAGTATTTGCATTCAGCCACCTGTTGTATGGCTTTCCCATCAATGTACAGGGGCACGTTATTTGTGCCACCATTTTTCCTGTAGTCAAAGATCATTTCATGAGTTTTTGTGGCATTTAGAACAAGTGAATTCTCTTCGCTCCAAGAAACAAACTTATCAACTGTATCCCTATATGCAACTTCATCGTTGTTGGTAATCAAGCCAACGATACAAGTATCATCTGCATACTTTACTACATGACAAGATGAAGCAGTCGAACAAGAGAAATCACTAGTAAGCAAGGTATAAAGGATGGGAGAGAGCACACATCCTTGCGGAGTGCCTGTGCTAAGTCGTCTAGCTTGGGACATAACATTTCCAAAACGTACTTGTTGCACCCTGTTTGTCATGAAATCCCTTAACCATTGACATAATTTGGGATTCACAACACTGCTTTCACCAAGGTTCCAGGAACTATCGTATTAAATGCAGAAGAGAAGTCTACAAAAAGCACCCTAGCATATTTGGTTCGTCTTTACGTTTGCAGCAGGCAATGAAAGCAGATTTTACATATTAATTTTGAAATTACACAAACTATCTTTATTTCGTTCTGATAGAGGTACTGATAATTGAAAATGTGAAACACGGGACTATCAACTGAACTTTGTTATTATTATTTAAAAATTATTTATAACTTAGTCCTGCTGTTCATCACCCTGTCTCTAAACACAACGTACGAAAGGGTAGGTGGAGAGTGTGATTGTCCACCAATATTAATACCAATATCATTAGCAGTTGTCAACCTTTACAAAGTATGTGAAGGCAATTGTAACCTACTAAATTAGCCAAACAGGATATAGCCGTTAATGATGTGGGGTAAGAATTAATAATAATAATAATGACCCTAACCCGGATTTTTGTCACACCCATTATATTTCTATGAGAAGCTAATCCTTAACTTGTAGTTAAGGATCTACCACTCTTACAATAAAGTAGACAAACGTTCAAACATATGGCCTCTATAACAATAATCTTTGTGTTGTAAAGAAGGGTTTGGAAGATGATTAATTGTTACGTAATGGCCCTCTCACTCTCTATTGCTATATGCTACGAACTAAAATATGATCAGCCCATTTAAAAAACTTTACCTTGATATATATTTGTTTAGTGTTTATTATTTTTGTATAACTTATATACTAATGTATGTATTTGATTATTTTCTTGTCTTACTGACCACAGCGATTAATCTGTTATGAATAGGTTTTGCATTGATTGTAGTCTAATCAATCAATCAATATTGTTGAAACGAATTATAAAGAAATTTTAAGCAAAATAGAGAAAATGTTAAAAATGGTGGAAATAAATCATTTGTTGAAAACATATGCACATGCGCTCAAAGGTGATTTATGTAAGCTCTTAAACTCCTGTGCCTGAATGGGTCTTCAACAAAATTAATGATATTTGTTTCAATTTTCTATGGCGAGGTTGGAATAAAATTAGAAGGTGTACCCTATATCTAGATTAAAGGCAAGGAGGACTGAATGTGCTAATTTTTAGACTTGTTGTCAAGAAACAAGCGGTGATGTGAATTAAAAGACTTATTACTGGGGACCAGAAAGTGAAATGGAAAATAATATTAAAATTGCTAATGAGACCCTTTTAGGGAAATATATTTTTTATATTGTATTTCTTTTTTACTGAAAAATGATTAACATACCATTACCAGGATACTACCAGGAAATGTTAATTATATGAATGTGTTTATTAAATAAAATATACAACTGAGAAATGGAAATGTATTTTGTTGTAGTGATAGGTATAAGTGATTGTTTTAAGTATATCTTCATAAGAGAGCAGTGACATTTTTTAATGAAAATCTTTGCTTAAACATTCGTACAGATTGTGCCATGATATAGATGGAGAGGGAAAATTGAAGCCGGATGAATGGGATTTCAAATGTATGGGATTAAATGAAGAGGAAATATTATTGATTAAAGAAATTTATGTAGTCATATCTGAGAAATAGAAAGTGGACCAGTTATCACATTCTGGTCTAAAAATAGAATTTAAGTTTTCAAAGAAAACGTTTCAATTTGACTTAGTTTGTTCAAAGAATTTATGAGAGTCTGAATCAAAATTTGATAGATACACAATGTTAGTTTTCACAATTTGCAATCATTATAATTTGAGAAAACGTGTGACTGATCACTTGGCTTGAGAAAGTCCACAGAAGTGGACGAAAGCTTGCCCACAAAATTGAAGGTTGGTAGAAGCTTTAAACATTACATTATATGATAATCCCCAACCGATGAAAGATTTCTGTAACAATCATTATATCATATGTCGGTAAAGGAAATGGAAAAGGTATCAACTTCATGCCAGAATTTGCAAATTGGATAAAATGGGATAAAACTGCTGTATAATATTGTTTATGTTTACCGCTTAGAGACTATGGTGGTAAGCGCTTTTTAAGCACCGTTTTTATTAATCATCACTTTACAGGTTTCATTTAATATCATGTGATAAGTGCTCCTCTGTGTGGAAAAGATGAAGAAACATATAAGTACATATTTTGTTGAATGTGATATGGTAAAGGAGTTATGGGAACAGCGTGGTAACATATTGGATCTTCCAATTTCTAAAGAGATTGGATGGAAGGAAGTTCACATTGGAGTAGATGAAATAATTGGATCAGGGCAGACAATGAATCATGTTGTTTTATTAATTATATAAAAGTTATTTCGTACTAGCGAAAAAAAGAGGAACGCAAAATTGCGACTGAACAGCAAACGATTGACCATTAATTAATAAAAAATGGGAATATTTGAACTTGACACAATATTAGAATATATGATCATGGAATCAGAGATTGAAATGTCTGATGGTTTATCCTTGTTAGACCTTTGCTTCCCAGTCGCTACAAGCTGCCCTCCTAATACTCTCTCTGTTTTCGTCTCTCTATTTGTCTTTCTCTGTCGTTGATTAAGGAAAATATTTATTTCATAGAGGGTGTGTAGACCAGGTGTATTTACTTTTGAGAAAACATAAAATCATTTCGATTTTTTGTACTGCAATTTAGAGAAATTCTCAAAAGATATAGATAGAGTTGCCAATTTTGGTCTCATCCGTCGCAACTTTAAAACTCTATAAATTTCGCATCCTTACATTCTTTCACTGATCTGTTAACGTAATTTCCCTGCTTTTATTACAAAAGCAACTTGATATCAAGCCCCTCCATATTTTGCTTTTCTTTACTTTACTTCGATCTTTTAATTGAATGCATTCAAATAAATTCTTTAAGGTACTTACCTTCTTTGTTTTGTCTCTGTTAATACAAAATGTATTATTATTATTATTATATAATTCATGTTTATTTCTACTCTTTACTTTGTGAAATCATTGGGAAATGTGAAAAATGAAACGATAAACTTTAAATTGAAAGTGATACATGAACAACTGTACAATGTTTATTCGTTACTTTGATTTGGGATTCCATGTAAGGGAGAAGGGATACCCGGCGTATGCTTGACCACTGAACTCTATACAGTAAGGTTAATACAACATTCATTATCAGAAACATCTCAATAGTGACTAGTACAGAGGGTTACCCGATTTAAACCCGGAACTACGTAGCTAGGCAACAAGAAACAGCATCCGCAGAGATCCGGGAGAAGATTGACAGCCTCTATCGTCGTTGGTCAATAGTTTACTATTGTCCGTACTATAGTCGTCCAATCAAAAAAGGTGCTTACCAGGTACGCGTCCGGAACAGGCCAATCAGAGCAGCGTTTGTTAGGGCGCGGTTAACTAGAAACCCACTTTTACTGGGAAACAAAATCGAATAAAAAGCCAGTGAATTTTGTGAAAATCATTATCACTTTTTATCATCAAGCTGTTAACAAGCTCATACAAGTTAGAAGGTTGTTTTCATTTGAACCAAAATCAGCGTACGCTCTTTAAACTGAGAATGGCGAATTTTTGCTTGATATTAGCAGTAGTTTTCTTGACACGGCTAACCACTGTGCTAAATACCCCGATCTCGACCACGTTCGGACCGACACAGATAGCTGACATCACGGCATTGGTCAGCGAAGTAGGAGATGACTTCGGCTTGACCACTCCGAGATCAGAGATCTTGACTACTGTCTCCGAAGACGATTCTGACAATGACGATGGCGGTGAATCGGTTGAAGATACGACGACACTGCAAACAACAACAACAACAACATCATCTGAAGATATGATTTCGGGCATAGTCGTCGACGAGGACATTGACGAGTCAAAAGTCGTAATATTGAAGGTAAGATTCTATTATTACGACATTTATTTTCTTGGTAATAATTCTGCTGTTTATATGGGTGTACTTGCGAGAGGTGGACGGGAGAGAGAGAGAGATATTAAGCATGTTAAGATGAAGAAATAGAGAGGGAGAAAGAAACGTGATGATACAACCCCCCTCACTCAATAGCCTTGCTCTGCCACATTATTTCCAGCCAACTTTTAAACAGCTGTGACCAGTTTCCTCCCCCTTCATGCCTGGTCTGACCTATCCTGCCTATGCTAAGTCACTCTTTGCAAACAAAATTGTATTAAACCTGCTTAAGTTTTGAGCATATGCTCGTGTGTTCTTTATGAATATCATTTCATTGCAAAGCCAAAATTGATCCAGCGAAATCATAATCGTTTGAGTTACAGTTTTTAAAACACCTTCATGATTATATTGAAATACAATGGTCGAAACAATTAGGTTAATAATTCGTGTTCACTCAGTCTCGTTACGTTATGTAATTAAACGATGATCTTATCAATGCGGTTTTGAGTTTGATCCAGTTTCACTAATTCATATTCCCATGTCTAATTCTGGATTGCGTTTAGGGCATGCCTACCGCCAACATTATTTCATTTCGAAGGTACAATTTAATACATTTAAGGCATAAATCTGAAATACCACCTTTCAGAAAAACGTTATGTAATGAGCAGAATTTCCTTCTAGTAAGCAATAAACAGTGTGATATTCATGTTTCTTTCATTCCTCATTGTTCTCTTCATTCATAATTATTCTATTATTTCTTGTCCCCTTATTTTAGGCCAATCTTGAGCAGTTCGGTTACGTCCCACTCGGTTCAACCTTTGGCGAGGCAAACATCAACTACACATCCGCCATCTTGGAATATCAACAAAATGGCGGTATCAACCAAACAGGTGAGTCGCTGATCTGATTTGTACACATTTGCAGTTTAAAAGCATCAGTGTGTTACAACGTGTAGTTTCGATATTTTCTGTGAGTCGTCCAATTTGAAAACATTATTTTGATCATTGTCACCAAGCACATCATTGTTGAAACCGTTGTCATATTATTACCGTCGTTATGATATCACCCATTCACGTTCGCATCTTCTATGTTATAGTATTACTAATACTAGCACTATTGTTACGTCACTCTTATACATGTTCTCACGTTTTATTCCTCCCCGTATGACAGGTATATTGGATGCTGAAACAGCAGAACTCCTCGAAACACCTCGATGTGGTGTTCCCGATATCATGCCCTACGTCACAGGTGGCATCGCGTGGCCACGTAACGTAGCCGTGACGTATAGCTTCGGTACACTCACCAATGATCTCAACCAAAACGCAATCAAGAACGAGCTAAGGAGAGCCTTTCAGGTAGGCCTATCATATCATGCTTCAGTCTGTTTGTTTGTTTCATGTTTTTTTTACGATGAGGGGGGGTAGATAATTATTCAGATTTCAGAACTGCTCTTCCATATTATTGTGAGTTAGGCATCTAACTGAACATTTCTAAGTGTCTTCTTTTAGAAGCTGAACTATTTTGCAAGAATCCTGTAACTCTCTTAAAAGTTTGTAACAATCATTATCTGCTACTTCTATTCCATTTTGTTTAGCAACCGCGTCATGTTATAATTGTAAGAATTATCATTTTTGTGAAATTGAAAATAATGGAGATTTTATATAACGCAAAAATGCATTTAGACAATTCTTGTCGTGCAGGACAATTTAATCGTTTCAGGTAATCATGCTATTTCTGTTGATACGTTTAATGATGTCCTTTAATAAAAATTGTTGAATTAATTCTAAATTTCGATTTAAACATGTTGATGATTGGCTTTTATTTATTAATGTCTTAATCATCATTATTACAGGTTTGGGTCGATGTTTCTGGTTTGACCTTTCGTGAGGTCGTCGATAGTTCATCTGTCGATATCCGTATCAAATTCGGAAGCCATGAACACGGTGACGGCATCTCGTTCGATGGTCAAGGCGGCGTCCTCGCCCACGCCTTCCTACCTCGTAACGGTGACGCTCATTTCGACGACTCCGAGACTTGGACAATTGGGACAAACTTTGGTAAGAATTCACATGATTGTCTACGTTTTAGTCCGCCTTTTTAAATATAGTTTACTTTAGAATAATATTGTGATGGGGTGGTTGTGATATTCTTTCATTAAAACTGCTAAATATGTTTGAAAAGTTTGGCCCAGAGGAGACATATTCACTATTCTTAATGAAAGAAAGAATAATAGAAACACAGAAACAAACAATTTTAAGAAAGTTAAAATAATAAGCTATAGTATTTCTTCAGAGATCCAAACTATGGATCGTGTCATATACCGTGACTATAAAAATCCCCCACACCATGCTTCTGGACTTCGTGAGCTTAATGATGAAACAATCAGTTGGCTAAATAAAGATCGATATCTAGATGATGGACTCCCTGATATTCTTTGTACGAAGGAACGACGATGCTAGCGTTTGTGATAGTAATTTTGTATTATTTTTTGTTAGATGATATTATTTTTCTGATATGATTATCATCTCATTTTCCAATCCCTCAGGTACGAACTTGTTTCAGGTCGCAGCCCATGAGTTCGGTCACAGTCTTGGACTATACCACTCGGATGTACAGGCAGCTCTCATGTACCCCTATTATCGGGGTTATAATCCTAACTTCAATCTTGATCGTGATGACATTGCTGGTATCACGTCGCTCTATGGAAGTAAGTCATATTGTATTAAATCAAAAGAGATGTATGTTTTAACTTTTAAAATGACGAGTTCGTCTCTTATTGTTAAAAATTAAGATTTTAATCAGCCTATCCATATACCTCTCAACACTTACATATCAGACACGTCTCATTTTAAATAATATATATTTTCATCGATGATTTATTTAGCTTTCCTTAATATTTAGTATGGAATGCTTACAACAATCTAAGACATATATTTTCCAATGAAAAAATTGTGTGGTATAAGATTTTCAAGACATCTCGGATATCCCACCTGTACTTGCAAGGGGGAGGGGCGTGGTTTTGCACCGTAAATATTTTGTTTTAAAAGGAGCAGTCGTTCCCGCCCCTGGACACAAATGTAAAATGTAGCATAAATAAGATATAATATTAATGTATCTTACTCTTCCTTAGGAAACACTGGCACAACCACAACAACAAGGCGACCCACAATCACCCGTACTACCACACGCCGTACAACAACACGCCGTACAACTACACAACCTACCACCACACAGACTACCACATTGAGACCTCCTACGTCACCTACCCCACCCCGCCAGGCCTGCACGGGATCCTTCGATGCAGTCATCAAAGATTACAGTGGTAGAATATACGCATTGGCCGGTAAGACTGGGAGGAAATTAACGATGTCTTATTTTCAAAAGCAGCTTTCTAAATTATCCCAAACTTCTGTTCTCTAAATTCCTTTTGTATTATTCACATGAGCGATGTATTGATCGGACTTTTCCATATAGCGAATACATCACTGTGTCTCTTCGCTGCATATATAATGGATTACATCTTAACTTCTACATTAATAACACACTTAGGATAGTCGCTCCTATTTTGTACGATAAAATAAATGCATAGCTAGAATTTGATGATAATAATAATACTTCCTTTGGCAAGTACGTAAAAACTTCACCTATTAAAAAAAAAAAAAAAAATCTGTCTATGAATATCAGTTTTTATTACCAAATATGGTAGTATAGTAAACGCTTGTATTGCTAGTTTGACAGGATATTTCTTCCTTAACCCCTTCATTACCCTGATTGGAACAGCAGCATTGCAATATATACTTGTATCGAAGCTCTGCTCCATTTCTGTCTACGATCCCTTTTACAGCTTACCCAAAAGATAGAGTTTTATTAAACTAGACATTTATTTACTAATTTAATATTTTCATCACACAGGGCGTTACTACTGGCGTTTAGACCAGGCATCACCTTCGTGGGGTGTAGTTCGTAACAGATTTGGATTTGATCTGCCGGAGAACGTGGATGCCAGTTTCCAAAATGGGATCTTTTCATATTTCTTCAGCGTAAGTATTTTATTCGATCATTATAATCGATGTGTGAAACTGGCAGTACCTATAGTTGTCGATTTCACATTTCGTTTTCCCTTCATATTTTCTTCATCTAACAGTTATTTACTATAAAATTATGATTACAAAAGGTGCGCGAAAACTGTATTACCTTCAGTTTTTAAAACTCGTTAACCAAAGACCCAGGAACATTTCTGTCTACATTTAATGGGCCGAGAATCATCAATGATTTTAGATCAATGATCAAAGCTTCTGATTCTCGAAACTAAGTAAATATTTAAAAACAACTTAATTTTTGTGGGCCCATTTATAGCTAAATTGTTGAATAAAAACGCTATGTTTTATAAATATTTTCTCTATTCGGATAATGACCATTTGAATAACTATTACAATCATTCTAACTGTAACATATTACAATATAATGGGTGAAAATCTGTTGTGTGTCCGTCACACTTTCTAATCACTAATCCTCTTTCTTTTGTGATTACAGGAATGTTATTACTACTATCAGACCTCGACCCAACGCAGATTCTCAAGGATACCAATCAACAGGAGATGGGTTGGTCTGCCATGCGACATCGATGCAGCATATAAATCTATTGACACTGGTCCAACTTTTTTCTTCAAAGGTACATTTTTTGTTAAATAATTGTATAAATTATGAATTTTTAAAAATAAAACATTATACGTTTAAATACCGCGCAATCTGTCCCGTATATGATGAAAAACAAGTATCCATTTATTTCTTTAAGAAATATAAATAAATCTCTTAATTTGACAATTAAATAATGATAGTAATCTCCAATGGTCTTATCCAAGAATGGATTTTAGACTTTCGGCTTTGTTTATATGAAATACTTTACAGAGAATCCCCCTTTGTGTATTTAGTTCTATTATTGACAATTATTATGAATACTGACTGACAGGAGAAATGAAACTGAAGTTTTGATTTAATGATCTGTTTAACACCTATTTCAAAATCAATATCTCACAAGAAAATGATTGATTTACATTTTCACACCAACCTGCATCGGGAAAGCATTTAATTGTTAAAGTGTCTTTATGACAATACTATCTTCCATATTTCCATAAGCTCGAATATCAATTCAAAAAACGGAAGGATTCGAAAATTAATGAAATCCTTTTGTTTTCCTCTCCATTTTCAGGTGGGTTTGTCTACAAATTTAGCAGCACTAATCAGCTCCAGAGGAGGACTCGCATATCCACCTTTTTCAGAAATACACCTTACGCCCTCCGCGATGGAGTTGAAGCAGTGGTACGCGTTGACAATGATTACCTGCATTTTTATCGAGATGGTCGTTACTACAGGATGAGAGACTCCACTAAGCAGTTTGTCAACTTTCCCAATGGTTTGTCATATCGTGACGTCATTGATACGCTCATTCCACAGTGTCGCAGTCTGAATCTGAACGTAGAAATCGAGAGTTGCTCGAATTCATCGGAAGGAATGAGCGGGAATGACCCCAGCGAAGAATAGTAATAAAAACTGTTAAGATGAAGAGTTGATATGTGTGTCATTTTCATTGGTTGCTTACTCTATTTGACAATGTACTTACATAAATATAAGCAACATACCATGTATGCAATATCTCTAATTATTACAGCCGAAGCAAAGTTTGCTATGATGTCAGCCCAGAAAATTGTAATTCATAACAATTCAATTCAAATCTGGTTTATTGTAAATAAAAACACACTGAATAAAAAGTCCGGAGACTCATACAATTCAGTTTACAAATTATAAATACATACAAGAATAAAGAAACTTCGGTTAAAATAGTGGTTCCTTGTTTCATAGCACTCACACTGACTAAACGAAATGGCAGTTGAGCTTATATCTTTTAAGAAAATATTTGCAAAGATCCTTTTTTTAAACGAATGTGTGTATTTATTACGTAAATCTTTCTTAGTCAATTTTCAAATGCTTTCAAATGTGTCTACACGTACCCTCTCTACGAATTACTTTCACATCACATCATATTTGTTCACCTCATAATATCGCTGCCATCATCAGTTGCATTTTACTGGCGTTATTGTACTCAAATTGTATTACTATTTATTTATTTATATGTTTAAATCTTAATTTTGATACTCATTTATGTATCTAATGTATTTATTACAAGTGTACCTTCTGTATCACTTCTTTAATAAAACTAATTAATCAATTGAAGTCACGATTGTCTCGGATACATGTGCTTACTTTCTCTATATTTCATTTCTATTATTGAACATGGTTGAGAAAGCGTGTCATTTTTAATAGCGCCATGGAATTCCCCCGTTGCAATATGGGATGAAAAGTGCAGTTAAATGTACTTCTCGTTGGTATGTACTTTTATGAAGGAAACAAGGAGAGATAACCACAAAAAAGAGCAAGGAAGAGAGAGAGAGAGAGAGAGAGAGAGATACTTGGATAATATGAAGTTGCCAAATAGTTTGAACTCTTGTTATCGAGTCAAGTAGTAACACAGATATCTTTCATAACATGAGTACACACGGAGGCCTGCAATTGAAATGAAGAGTGTACGTGTGCACAAAGTAAATAAAGTAAGACCAATATTCATTGTCCTACTGTTACATTTCATGCTTGACATGTTCACGAAATATAATCGAAACGGCACCTGCAATCGAAATAGACGATTCTGTTAGGGGAGCCTTCCAAAGTTGCGACTGTGCCCGGACGCGTCGGGGCGCCATGAATAGAACAGTCGCGTCTCAACATTCCATTCCATTGTTTGTAAAAACTTAATGTATTCTTCTCGCGTCGCGATCTATTCTTCTCGCGCCGTTTTGCATCGTAACGGGCAGGGTCAGGGGCGTACGCAGGATTTTTTTTCAAGGGGGTGGGGAAGGGGGTGGGGGGGTTTTAAAATCGGGCCCCAAAAATTTTGCTCCCGAAAATTTGAAAGTCGCGCCGGCCGAAAAGTCGCTCAGTTGGGGGGGGGGGGGGGGGGGGGGGGGGGGGGGGGGGGGGGGGGGGGGTAGTGAGCACTATTTATTTTTTGTGGTCCTCGAATTTGTTTTCATTTGCACCCCCCCCCCTTGAGCGCCAGGGGGGGGGGGCCAACCCCCCAAAAAGGTAAAAATCACGTGATTTTACATGATTTTTTTCTTTACAACATTTGATAACCTTTTTTATCCTTTCTCGTTTAATAGTGGTTTTCCAAAATTGTTTACCGCCCCTTTTATACGAGGAAAAAAAACACGGATCGGCCTCTAACAGAATCGTCTATTTCGATTGCAGGTGCCGTTTCGATTATATTTCGTGAACATTTCAAGAATGAAATGTAACAGTAGGACAATGAAAGTTGGTCTTATGCTTTTTTTACCTAGTGCACACGTACACTCTTCATTTCAATTGCAGGCCTCCGTATGTCCACATATGAAAAATATCAGTGTTACTATTTGACACGATAACAAGAGTTCAAACTATTTGGCGACTTCATATTATACACGTATCTCTCTCTCTCCCTCTCTATCTCTCTCTCTCTCTCCTCCTTGCTTTTTTGTGGTAATCTCTCCTTGTTCCCTTCATAAAGTTACATACCAACGAG